>CM032887.1:12109206-12181706 GCA_019176425.1 Megalops atlanticus
TGATCATATGGTATGATGGTATCCAGTTTGTTACTTTTCCCAAATGGTATTCTTTAGCAATAGACAGTAGTTGTTGGACATTATACATTCACATTATAAAAAAGGGTATATCTTTGCATAACATTTTGAATAACATTGCTGCTCTGAGCGTGTGCATAAGCCCCCCCACCCCAGTCCCACCACCACAAATAGATTACAGGTCGGTAAAAATACCCGGGGTAGCTTTATATTGATATGGGATCCGTTAGAAAAAATTGGATTAGGAATTGTAATTTTTTTCATTGCACATGGACTTAAATCACAAATGTCGTGCTTTTAATGTTTCATTATAAAATGGACAATTTATTGCACAGAGATTACATGGAGTAGTTTATTTAGTCAATCTGGTTCTAAGGGTTAAGTGAATTTCAATCTGTCTATTGTACATACTGTGATTCACTTACGTTATCTGACATTATTTTGTCTTCTGAATCCCCACTGAGTATAGTTCTACACCATTGGCCTCATCCTGCTGATGTCCCCTTAACTGCTTACCAGAGGTATATGTTTTTAATATGTTTATAATATCCTTTGGGATCAAAATGTTGATCTCGGTGGTGAAAGTAAAAAAAAAAAAAAAAACTTCATGGGAGCATTATAGCGATGCATGGTCTGTCTTTTATATGTTGTCAAGCATATGAACCTTGCTTTGCAAATCCAGGTTTACTGTAAAAAGTAATGTCTTTTTTCTGTTTGTTTTTCCTCAAATATTTATATACATTTAGGACGAAAGGCGGTGAAGAAGAGAAAATGGGAAGACACTGAGGTTAAAGCAGTTGAAAAACACCTGGGAAAGTTCATTAGAACTCACAAAGTGCCAGGAAAGTGGGATTGTGAGGCATGCATCTGTGCGGAGCCCCATGCTCTGAGAGACAGAGACTGGTCCTCGGTTAAGTTTTTTGTAAAGAACCGGATCACTGCTCTAAAGAGGAAACTTTAAACTGTTATTACAGTATTTCTTCAAATGTTGTTCTGTTAAATTTGTAGAAGTACTCATTTTCACAATGTCATGCAGAACCTTTGTATAGGTTTGACATGCTCATTCAGACACCTACCTCATTTTGGTAAAAAAAAAAAAAAAAAAAAAAAAGACTCGTTCACTCATTTTATTTGTACAACAGTGTGGATCCATGTACAGAGACAGACTGGTTCTCAGTTTTTCATAAAGAACAGGATCACTGCTCTTAAGAGGAATTTTTTTTTACTGTTATTACAGTATTTATGTAAATGTTATTCTGTTGAAAATTTGTACAAGTACTCATTTTCAAAATGTCATACAGAACCTTTATGAATGAGCATGCCAGAAGTATACAACAGTGTGGATCCGTGTAGAGACAGACTGGTCCTCAGTTTTATAAATACCACTACAGATCACTGCTCTTAAGAGGAAACTTTAAACTGTTATTACAGTACTTTTTCAAATGTTATGTTAAATTTGTGGAAGCACTCATTGTCAAAATGTCATGCAGAACCTTTGAACGAGCATGCTGAAACTCTGCACCTACCTCATTTTTGTAAATACAGCATGTGTTGACTTCTTGGACTGCTGATGATTTGTACAATGGTGTGGATACATGTAAGAGTGTTTAAAATTTCAATTAAACAAATTGATATAAATTTAATACAGTTTATCTAAATTTGTCCCCAGATAGTAAGTGTGCTTACAGTATAAACAAAACCTGAAATATATGTGTGTGTTTATTAGTCCTTACGTTGTACCTGTACCTACAATGTAAACAAAAACTGAAAAAACTGTGTGTGTGTGTGTGTGTGTGTGTGTGTGTGTGTGTGTGTGTGTGTGTGTGTGTGTGTGTGTGTGTGTGTGTGTGTGTGTGTGTGTGTGTGGATGTGGGTGTGGGTGTGGGTGTAGCCTATAGATCTGCTGGCGTTGGATAATGCCCAATGCCCTATAATTGCCCAGTGTAATTGCCTTACTTTTTACCAGGTGTTGTTTGTATGTACATCATACAGTACATGAGATGAGGTTTGTGCTTCACAACTTGGTTTGAACATTTTTCCTTGTTTTATCCATGTATCCTGTCCCCTTCATTCATAATAAATTATTCATGTTTTCATCTCCACTGCCATACACCTTGATTAGTGCATTTTGTCACATTACTGTCTGTGTTGTAAAGCGTGTCATATCTCGTGTCTAAATGATAACTTTTATTTTGACATATTGCGCAAAAAAATCGTAACCCAGAAGTACTCCTTATTTTTATTTTCACGCTGATTGACGCAGCTGACAGTGGTCTGTAGTCATGCACAAAGAAGTACATTTGATTAAATCTAAAACAACACGCTTTGGAACGGTTGAGAATAATCTTGGACATGGACAAGCACCTTTGGTCAGATATCTATAAAACTGAAAAAGTGTGAAGACGGAAAATTTTCTTTGTAGCAAATTGGCTTTCTTCCTATTGTGAAAAAACATGGTTTAACGTTTGCTAAGTACATAGTTTGATGAGTAAAATGACTTATTTCAGCATTGATTTTCAGAAAGTTACAGTCCATATTAGATGCGTTGACGAAAGATGCTGTCACCGAAATAGGCAAACTCATTGAGGATGGTTCTGCCCTTTTGTGGTTGGAAATACATCGCAGCCACGAAGAGAATGAAACTCTTAAAAGGAAATTACAGGTGTTAGAGAGCCAGCTTGTAGCAGCCGATGGATACAGACAGACCCGTGCTGGACCGTGCGAGAATGCCTCTGGAACAAAACACTGACCGTGGAGAAGGAGGACTTCAGCGGTTTGGTCCTGCTGCGGGAAGAGGTTCGATCTCTTTCCTCAAATCAGTTTCTGATCGTTTACTGTTGCCTGATTCAGACACTACTGTGGCAGAAATTTCATTTGTGTGCTTTTTTCCTGTTCGAAATACTCTCTTTACCTTCTTTTAGATGAATTTGGACATAAAGTCTACAGGAAGTTAAGCAGGATTTTATATGTAGATTTACACCTGGCAACAAGACTAGTGTAGAAAAAGAAGGGTTCAGGTTTATGGGGCACCGGGGTTCCTTTTGGAACAGGTGGGATCTGTGCAAATGGGACCGTATGAACTGGAGGGGCACAGATGCACTAGCAGCCTTTTACCACCACCTATTTATGTGACTCAGGGTTTTCCTTTGTGACTGTCACAAAATCAAAGGCAAGTAACAAACTCAAAACAACTTTGAATGCTTATTTGGGAAGGTGGTCCTCGGGAATTTTTTAACAATCAGAAGCGGGCCTTAAGTTATAGAAGGTTGAGAAACCCTGCACTAGGCCACCTATGCATAACCATGGATTTGAGTTTTTTTTTTTTCGAAAACAATATTTATGACAGAAGAAATTGCTTTAGGTGGTAGTGTTTCACATGTTCAGGTGAGCGCGGAAGAGGACTTATAAAGGAAATCATATAACAAACCAGCCATTAACCAATCTCAGTCATCGACCTCAAATCACTCTTACAGTAAATATGGTAATCATAGTGTAATAATAGTGTTTGTTGTCATTTCGTGTAGTTAACTATAATATGCATATCATTTCTGTTGTCTTTATCAACAGAAGGTGATGAGCCCAATGCAGTGGAATGGGGCTCCAGCCTGAATCAGGACACACCTACTGAAGCTCAGTCCACCCCTGCAGAAGACACCAAACAGCTCAGTGAAGTAGAAACCATCGTAATTCACAGGGACGGTGATGCAGATGATGGCTCAGATTTCTTTCCTCTGCAGAGGCTCTGCCGGTTCAAGCAGCGTGTGAAACATTTCCAGACAGTGCCCTCTCAGATTTTGTACCCTTCAGCACTGCGTCTGGTCTCTCAGGTTCTGTTTCTTTCAGAGAGGAAGCTGGCTTCCAGCTCATATGCCCTGAAGAGGGTGAATCAGGGACAGTAACCCCACATCAGGGGCTATATAGAGATAACCATGGGAATGCAACAACACAAGGAGAACACGGGTCAACACGGGTTAACACAGGTCCCATGCAGGATGTTCTTCAGCTTGTGAAGCCGTGTTCTGTAAGAGTGGAGTGTTTGATGCTGCAGGATAGCCAGCAATGCCAGGCATCCACAGGAAAGAGCCCCCACCCAACTCTGAGTGAGATCAGATCTGAGATGCTTCACGTGAAAGAGAGACCGTTCTGTTGTACGTATTGTGGGAAAAGGTTCATCCGGAATGTTTCTTTGAAAATTCACCTGCAAGTTCACACAGGTGACAAACAGCTCAGCTGCACACAGTGCAGGAGGAAATTCTCTAGTCAGCACAAGCTCACAGCTCACCAAAGCAGACACAACAGAGAATAGCGTTGATCAGCATTGCCAGTGATCTTTATCCAAAATCTGATTTTACAAAGATACGACCCTCTTTCTTTCTCTCTCTCTTTCTCCTTCCCACTTTCAACCCAGACATGCTGGTGTGTATGCTTTGGGTTTTGCCGCCACTGAACTCGGATTAACTAGTTTTGACGAGCTGTTCTTTGGCTAACGCAGAGACACATTTGCCATCTGCTAAGACCTGTCCGTGTTAAACCATTTAAAAAGATTCTGGGAGTGTTTCAGCAGGTCAAAAGGGGATTTCAGATGGAGATCAGGGACGCATTGTGTGTCTGTAGCACTTTGCAATGTTTAACTGGTAAACAGATGATTCCCTTCTATCTGGTTGCATCGTTTTGCAAATACTCGACAGAGGTGGCTCTGTATTGTTTCGTGGGGGCGTGTCAAGATGGCGAGCGCGATTCTCCTGCTGTGTCGGCCATCTTTGTGGTGGCTGCGACAATGGATACAGTTTTTGGCTGGTGTTGGCAGTGCGCTATATATATATTTCGCAACCACAGAGAGTTAGTCAGCGTGATGTTTGTCATGAATGCATTTGTTGTTTTCGTAGATATCGCAACAGAACAACTCAATATAAAATTAAATTGTCACGATATTGTATCTAGGTCGCACTTCTGTTATCCATGTTAATGCATCAAATTAAGCAGCCCGACTCCAAGTGCACTGTCTACATACTGTAATACTGAGTGTATTGCAAGGGGACTTTCCATTCAGCACTGTTTCCGTTTGCTGGGCAATGCTAGGCATGTGTTTCCTGTATAGAATGCACCCCTAGTTTTCAAACAACAGCTCAAATATCTGGAAACACTGGTTTAGATTAATACCTCTGGCATGTCACGTATAGCAATTCAGCAGTAATGTGCGTATCTCCTTTTTTCCTTTCCTCTCCTCAAATATCATAACTGTATTATCCTTCCAACAGCAGGAACGTAAGTGTATTCTCCACCTCTTTCCTCCCTCAGCGTGCGCAGTTTGTGCAGTTCGCCTCCGTATTCCCACTGAGGGTATTGGGTGTAGAGCCGGACCCCGTGCAGTACCTGACAGTGACAGGCTGGATCGAGCTGGTTTCCGGGCTTCTGCTGGCCTTCGGACCCAGAATCCTACAGGAGATTGTAGCGAAGGGCGAGAGCAGTCACCCCGCCTTTGGCGTCGCGGTCAAAGTCGCATGTTTGGTACCCCGTAGACCCGGGGTCAAGGCCAGCTGGGGTGACTGCTCTCGCCCTTCGCTACAAATGGTGTCAGAGTGGGATGGCTGGCTGCGAGGCCATCGGAGGCGTGCCCGGTGTGAGAGCCCTATGAGGAACCCCCAGGTTAGGTTGACCCCGGTGTGAGGGACCCCAGAGATGGGTGAAGCACGAGTGAGTGGGGGCACCCTGGGATGGGAGAAGTACAGCAGTGGAATGCGTGAGGGACGCCATGGTGCGTGAAGCGCATGGGCGTGCTTCCCGAAGGGGAGGGCAGTGTGACGGAGTGCCGTCACTACGGTTGAGTATGTGCTTTGACTGCCATACCAACGACTGCTCTCGCCCTTCGCTACAGAGATCAGCAACCTTGCCTTCTCTGTCGTCATGATGGGTGAGTCTTCGCGTGTCCCCGTCCCACGTCCTGGCACTGGTCCTGCACACCGATGACTAGCCTTACACACTAGGACTTAATCCCACGGACATGAGCTGGTCTGTCCCAGTGACTGGGTCTAGTGTGCAGCCTCTGAGTGATAGTCGAGTGGTCTTATTTTTTTGTACTCTGCGGGTCTGCTCTAACTCTCTGACTCTTCTCTCTCTCCCTCAGTGGCTATATTCACTCTGCTGAAGCTTCACGAGCCTCTGTTCATGTGCTGCCCACCAGCTGTGTTCCTGGGGCTGCTGCTTCTACCGGCCATCCGGGAGTGTGGGGGTTATCGCACCAAGAGCAAGACTCTGACCACATTTTGACATCACACCACACACACACACACGTCCAAAGAAGAAAGGACAGTTGAGGTATGCTCTCATATTCCATGACAACATGAACTGGCAAAGGACTGTCAGGACTTCCGATTGGCTGGACAGAGTCCAATCCGATGTCATTTTTTAAAAATACATATCATGTGGGATTAAATCTGTATGGGAAATGCATCTTTTTTCTTACAAAAGGGATAAAGTGTTTTTCAGCATGATGGGGTTCAGGGGTTTGATAACTGAATATACTGTAGATGCTTTTAGAATCAGTGGAGAGCTCAACAGTCTACATGGAGTTATGTAACGAGCAACACTGCTGAAAAAGGCCATGAAATAAGTAATAGATGTACATGTGAAAGAATAACATACAGTATAATGTTTTAAATATGCCTGCTTTGTTCTGTAATAGGCCTAATTCCAGTATTACTCTCTTACCATTTTTATCATCAGCGATGGTCATGATGGACCAGACTCATCATTGTCTCAGTTAACCTCTCATGTGGAATCTTTTTTCCTCAAACTGCATTTACTGACAGTGCTCTCCTTAAACACTGCCCAAATTCATGTATAATGTAAATACTTTCAATTTGTTATTAAAATGTTCTGAAAAGTGATCAATGCTGCTGTGTTCTTTTGTACCATAATTACTTCAGCCCTATGGCTAGGTCAGACTTCACTCCAGTGGTCAGGTGTGTTTTACCATAATGAAACCTTCACCAGTTTGTTTTTGCCTGGCAGTTCGTAATGGTGATTCTATGAATGTACTCTTCCAGGGTGGCCTGTTCCTTTTACAGTTTTACATATTGTATAAGCCATGCTAGATTTTGAATTCTGCAAAGGAGGAAAAGTACCTCACTCAGATATTACAGTAATGTCCTGAGACAAATCCAGGACCTCTAAAGCCCTCCAGCAGAAAAAAGAAAAAATCTAATCTATGCATTTTATTAATACCAGTTCAATCAGAGCAGAGTAACTACAAGCTAAATGACAAGATATGTGAATATTAAAAACAGCCAATATAGCAGCTATACAGCGTGAGTTATCCACGTAATTTTGTATGCCTTGTGTATTCAGTGTTTCAGTTGTTACCTTTCAACATCCTACGATACATGGCCTGTTGCGTGATTTCAGTGCAAATGATTGATTGGTTCGCGGACACTGTAAATAAATGGCTGTAAACGCCACACCTGGCACTCCTGGTACAACACAGTACATGCAGAATTTAAAAGAAAATAAAAAAGATCGCTGTTGTGTTCTAAACATCCTGCTGGGTGGCGCCGTTTCCTCCAATTCTTTTGTAAGCAGCATTATCTACAGATTAATAGAATCTATAATCAGCGGAGGGGGGGCTAGTGGCGCATGCTCATTGAGCAGGGCCAGGGGTGCCACGCGCATGCTCGGGAGGCGAGTCTTTACGAAGCCGAGCGCGTGCGCAATCACTACGCGCGCGGAAGACGTACTTTACCTCAGCGGAGCCGGGGCTGGAGTGTGTGAATAGCGAGGAAAGTAAACAATAAACAAGACAAAGTATTATAAATGTTCACTGAAAATACACCGTAACCCCTTCATTTTGGACTGATTCCTGATCCAGAACCGAGTAGACTTATATGCAAAATATAGCTACTTTTTGCTCTAAGTTGATGCTCAGCTTTAAACACCCAGCACCCGGCTCTGTTTCCACACTGCGACTGCTCCGCTGCAGAAGGGGGATGATGCATGGACGTAGCTAGCTGGCTTGCAGGAACTAGCATTCCACATCTGTCGTGCAAGTGATCCGCAGTCACAACAGCTGGTGGATTTACCCTACGAATCTGAGTTACTCCATAGACAGGCGGACGCACGGGACGTAAACATGGCGGAGTCTAAGAAGGCGAAGCGCTCTGAGGTGAGAGAGCGGTGGGCTGGGGGTTGTTTGTGTGTGTTAACGTGAGCATGAGTTCTTGCACAAGAGTTTGAAATGGAGTTAGTGTAGTTAGTTAACTACCCACATTCAGAACAAGTAGATGGCTAGCTAACTGGGGACATGAGACGCCAGGGACGTCTTTCTTCCGGCACAGTGATCGAGGACTGAGTGCGTGTTTGTACTAGTTTAGATAATAACGTTAGTCAGCCTTGACAGTAGTGTCTGTTTTATAGTATGGTGTTGTAGATGGCAGTTGATACTTAGCCAGCTCTACATTATTTGGCTGTGGTTTATATAGATAAATAAATGGCAAAGTCAATGTAGAGCGTGCAACGTGCGTGTTGTTGGAGCAGATGAACGTGTGCGCGTGATTGGTAGCAGTTACAAATTGCTAGCTTCAAAACAGCCGAGGTTGCCAGCTATTCGTGCGTTTACTATTTAATTGTGATAGTAAGGTACCTGTTTAATGAAGGAAGTAATGCATATTCATGCAATATTGGTCGCCACTGTGCTAGATGCGCAGAATCCTTCCTTTGGAACAGCATCGCTTACAGGAGGGGTCTATCCAACAGGAGAGGGTAATACGAGCATTACTTGTAGTTAGTGTGGTTGCCCAAAGGTCAAGCACACTACTGTTCTTGAGTGGCATTATGATTAATACTGCTAATTCTTCTTCTAGACCCAACTCCTCGTACACCGTTCGAGCTACAGACACTAAAGAGACATCAACACCAAATCGACTTACTTGTTCGGCATTGGTGTGCTTGTACTTATATACTTATATATTTTTTAAAACTCACTCAAAATTTTACCTCCATTATAAAGTATAGGAGCGAACAGTGGGAAGATTTACTCCCGGCTTTGAACATTACATGTTTTTTTTTTTTTTTTTTTAACAAAGTGTGTCCTATATCCTTTGATACATAATGCATTCTGGCTCTAGGGGCATAAATTACACGTAAAAATGTAAGGAAAAATGTGCAGATTGTTACATTTTAGTTCAGGGCTGTGATGAACTGTTTTTGAGTTATGATCTTAACAAGATTCGTGTGCATTTCCTGAATAAATGCAATGTGTGGTTGCATGTCTGAATTATTGACCATACGCGCAAAAGGGTTCATGTCACTATTGGAGTTGCTGTCTGCTTTCTTATCCCCCCTCCCTTTGTGTCTGATGCTGCTGCGCAGCCGGAGACAAAGCAGTGTGAGCACGTGACTTAGAGCGGTGCCTGAAGTCCGCGACTAATTAGGCACATAACTCAAAAACCGTTCATCCCACCGCTGAACTGAAGGCATCATGACAATCTGCACAAATTTTCCTGCACATGATGTATAATTTATGCCCGCAGAGCCGGAATTCAAGGAGATAAGGCTGTGTAAAAAAGGTACTGTTCAAAGCCGGAAGTAGAATCTCTTTCCCGTTATTTTTGTCAGCAGCTATGCACACCTGTGCCTGATTGGTTGCTTGGCACCATTCCAAATAAGCTGTCACTTGACACCAGCTTTCTCTGATTCGCCCCTTTGCAGTAATTTAAATGTCAGCTGTCTAATCTGGTCAGAGTGAGGGGATACCAAAGACCGAACAAAGGCTCATATCTCAACAACCGTGCATCGCAGCTCTTGGATGAAGACATTGTGAGAATCTGCACAAATCCTCCTACCGTTTGATGTATAATTTATGCCTATAGTCCTAGAAATTAGGGAGAAATGGCATTTCGAAATGTTTGTGAAAGAGGAGTTGTTGTTTGACTCATAATAATAAGCCACACAAGAACATTTGGAATGTTGCCAAGCAACCAACATTCCAAATAAACTGTCACTGTACACCAGCTCTCTCTGACAGTTCCTGAATCGGAAAAATTCTAGCTAATGTTAGTTTTGAGGAAACAGTGATTTAACGTTTAAGTATAGCAAATGCGGCGGTGAAAAGTATAAGAAGCTTAATAACGCGTGAGTTATGAAAATACTAATATCCTGTGTTTCTGGGTGTGATATCACTGTTGGTGATAATGGCAAGACAGCCCTTCTGGGCTGTTAATGCTGGCCTAGTTGAATGTGAGCTTTGGGTGGAGTCAGCAAGATGCTGACACCGGTTTTGCTATTTCAGAGGCTTGCTGTTCCTTTAACGCCCATTCAGTGTTTACTGTTACAGTGCTGACAAACTTGTATCATAGCAAACCCTTTGTCTTGCAGGAATACTCACATTTTCCTCTCCAGTGACCGCAGCATGTCCTGGGTGCTTGTTCTCGAGGTTGATTGGCTTAATAACCTTCTTTTCTGGAACTGTGTGGTGAATGTGCCATTCTGCGTGAGAACTATAAGCTTGCAGTCCTTGGAATTTTCAGTATTTCTGAACATAAGGGTGGTCCAGCTTTTCAATTGTGCACAACATGTCACTGCTTTAGGAGTACCAACGGTAACTGGTAATTCATGTTTTTCTGGCTAACAGCCCTTATGGATCCATTTTAATACTCAGGGAAAGGCATTATTCCCCCAGTTCTGGAGAATTAGGGCTACTGTAAAACGTTTGATAATTTGATGAAAAAATCCATTGGTCTGGCATGCTGATACAGAAGATGTTGCTTTGGAAAACACTGGAGCACAGAGCAATTCGCAACCTCTGTACCATGATTTTCGCTATAAGTGATCATTTTGTGATCTTGTCTCCCATCTTTTCACAACCGAGACTTTGGTCAGGACCCAAAATTGGTGCTTTGCTGATTAGTTGTCACCTCCTTTGCAAATCAGTAGGTCATCAGTCCTTTGCACAGTAATAATGGGCTATTGGTGATGGACTTGAGCTGGTGTTGGGACTGCTCTGCATGAATAAGTATTCTATCCACTCTATAGCTGCTGCAGAAGAGCTGCAGTGCTGCTTACAAATGTGACCGCAAACGCATAATGACATCACTGAACAGTGCTGTTGGTGCTTGCAAGCTGATGGTGAGAAGTCGTCTCAGTCCACACTCTGTACCTGAATGCAAACTTGAGGTGCAGCCCTGCATGCTTTTGTCCAGCTTTTAAACTGTATGCCGTTTAGGTGCAGTGGTGATATAGTGTTTTATTTAGCGAAGTCCCTTTGTTTCATGATAGTGTAGGCCTTATTTTAAATATTCAGGACAGATTAATAAACTCCATAGCTACCCTGGAGGCCTGTGGTGCTCAATGCTGTATCCCTGCCACTGGGTGGGTTTAAATTAACTGTGTGTATGGACTAAATGCATGCTAGTGAACAACTTCATCATCACATTACAGTAAAGTGGTCCCCCCTTATCTGCGGTTTTGCTTTCCACGGTTTCAGTTACCCGCGGTCAACCACGGTCCGAAAATATTAAATGGAAAATTCCAGGAACAATTCATAAGTTTTAAATTGCACGCTGTAGCGAAGGGCGAGAGCAGTCACCCCACCCAGCCTCGAACCCGGGTCTACGGGGTACCAAACATGCGACTTTGACCACGATGCCAAAGAGCCAGGCTCGTTGGTATGGCAGTCAAAGCACATACTCAACCGTAGTGACGGCACTCTGTCACACGCGCCGTTCTGAGTAACGTGATGAAATCTTGCACCGTCCCGCCCAGGACGTGAATCATCCCAATCCACGCTGTATACGTTACCCGCTACCCGTATGTATGTAGGAAAAAACATAGTATATATAGGGTTCGGTACTATCCGTGGTTTCAGGCATCTGCTGGGGGTCTGGGAACATATCCCTCGTGGATAAGGGGGGACTACTGTACATTACAGTTCCTCAGCACATCTCTGCCGTAAGCAGTGCAGTCTTCATGCACGTATAGACAAGTCAAGCTTTACTCACGTCTTTCTTGACAGACATCCTATGCGGAAACAACTTGTTTCCCAGGCTACCAGGTGTTCCTTTCAACTCATTTGTCACAAGTATGTCTTTGTACTTGTTCGGCAGTTAGAGCAAGGTTTGATTTTTTGCTAACAGGCTACAGTGACTATCTTACAAGCTGTTTAGCTTTTTCTCCTCAGTGTGGTAATTCTATGTGAGTACGATTGTGTGTCAGGTGTGTTGATTTTGTCATATTTGCATTGTAGCTCATCCCAGGAACCAATAAGGAACTGGGAGTGTGTTGAACATGGTGAAGATTTACTAATCATTGTCATTGATCCAGTATTTTGGCATAGCTAATTCTGCTGCGCCTTACCATTGAGGACACCCTGAAATGGCTGCTAGGCATACTTGTCCTTGTGTCTACAAGCTTCTCATAAAAATGTACTGGAGCACTGGCAGGTGGGTGTCAGTTTCATAAATGACACCACAGGGTAAACATTCTGACTTCCGATTTATCTGCCAGGACTTGGGGCTGGCCTACTCTCGTATGAGGGGTTAGCTGGCTAGTTTGCTGTGGAAATGCCTCTGCTGTTTGTTAAATGTAGTTGAGCCACTGCTAATGTGAGTCACTGAAAGTTGTGCGTTGAGAGGGGTTGCAGGGGGCTTTTGGGCTATTGTCAGTCTCTACTCTTTTTGGGTTAAAACTGTCTTTGTATTTGCATTGCTGTGTTACCTTCTGATTTTTGGCTTGGGTTTAGGGTGATTAAGACTACAAACAGTCCATAGTTGTCTTGGAAGAAACCTCTGTTTACAATAGTATTCACTACCCTATTTGACCTGTGGATGAAGAGCCCTAAGTGATCTCAGGGGCAGAGCTCTTTCTCTGGTGTCTCAGATTCTACTCACTAAGGCTGCATCCCAGTCAGCCAATGAATGAGGGAAGTGAGTGAGCCAGTCCAAACTTCACGTGACATCACACATACTTGAGGAGGAAGGGAAGGGTATAATTTTGTGCGTTTGAGACACACTTCGCTGTCATCATGCCAACACTTTGGCCTGTGATGAAACAAGAGCGATTCCTAAAAAATTACGTGAAACCACGGAAACGGCAGAAGTGGTGACGTCTGGCAGACACATTGGAATCTTAGCCAACAATGTTGAGAATCTGTACTGAATGTATCTGAATCTGTTTCTGAAAGTTATCTGAAAGTTTACCAATACATAATATGGAAACATTTTGTCATCTCTAACTTATCTTTCCCATCATTTACAAGTGCACGTAGGGAAAATAAGCACACTGGAATCATTTGGTCTAAATGTTACCTCTGTTTTGTGACTGTAAGAAGTGTTCATTTACGTAGTAAAATTCAATGCTATCTGTGCTAAGATCAGTGTTTTTCGGTGTCCCTGTGGTTGGATCGATCTCCTGTTAAATTCACATAAAGCTGTTTGCACAAACGTGCACCCTGGGATGCCAATCGAAATGGATGCTGTTATGCCGCACAAAACTGCTGGTACACTCACTCGAAGGGAGCAACAGAGGGCCAGAGGATGTTATTTTGTGGATTGGGATACCCTCGATGACACTGTTTTCAGAGGAAGTGTTTAGGGTAAGTGAGCAAAATGCAGACTGGCAGTGAGCCTAAGCATCAGCATGTTAGAGTGTCAATTCTCATGACGTGGCATGTGAGTGGGTAGTGGAAGTCTAACTACCTGCAGGTAGTCAGTATTTTTTATATGATTCATGAGCCCATTTTATGGGGGTATTATTTAAATTTCAGCTGGTATGAGCACAGACACATTTAACAACGCATCTCTTTCTCTCCAGTCTCCAGCAAGCTTAATGTGGCAAAAACCCTCTTCTCTCTGTTACCTTTTTAAATCACTGTATAAAAACAAAGGCTCCTTGCTGTGGAATGCTTACTAAAGGTAGAAACACAACATACATTTAAAAAATATTGCAGTTGGGGTAGTATTAAGCGTTAACTTGAAATCACAGCACTGTGGCTTGGATATACAGTGTACCCAAAAGATGTATTAAATTACCTAAAAATGCATAAATACTTTCTGGGTATATTCTCATAGCACTCTTGGTTTGGACAACCACAGTGGTAAACTACTAGATTTGAAAAATTCTAGCTAATTTTAGCTTTGAGGAAACAGCGATTTAACGTAAAAAATATAGCAAATGCTAACTGAAAACTGTGAGAAGCTTAATAACGCTAATGAAAACATAACAAACCATGTAACGTAACACGTGTGGTGCATAGCATAAAAATAAGTTACGTGCGAAAGGGTTAAGCATGTAACAAAATCTAAAATATTAATGTATAAAATATTAAAAGGTAAAAAGAAAACACTTTTCAACTATAATTCTGTGTCACGTTGTTTGTGTTGCCTTCATGCAAATTTCCTGCCTGCATCTGTGCCGTGTGGAAGAATGCAAAGTGTCGTCCAAATGGCGAAAAATATTGCCGTAAAGTGTGTGATTTGCGACACAACGAAATAAACGATAGAGCATAATATGAAACGACAGACGTTTTTCTGTCGTCACACGATATATATCGTCATATCGCACAACCTTAGACATTTATAATGAAAGAAACCTTTTAACCTTTATTTTCGCCGCCTCCCACGAGAAGCACTGAGTGATACAACATAACTGTCGATGACTGCTTTTAATGAGTCACCAAAGGTGCTTAAAAAGTAACTGTTGCCAAGTAGTTTCTCTAATATTGTTAATAATGACTGAATTGCAATAGAAAACACAGTGGATTTTAGGAACACTCAATAGATGGGTTTAATTTTGTTTTAGAAAGGCTTTGTGTTTACCAGTGATTGTGGTTTAGGAACAGTCTGTGTTGATTGTGTTAGTCCTTCTGTTTTCTCTGCAGGATTCCCGGGGAGCAGAGTCAGATGATGGGAAGATACACAGCAGGCACACACAGGAAGGTACCTCAGTCACATGACTCACATTTGTTTCTCTCCATCTCCCATTTCAAAAGTATAAAACCATAGTTTTCCTCTCTTCTCTCCTAAGCTCTTCCCATCTGTGTTCTTCTGCCCAACTGTGTCTCTCAGCAGTGGCTTCTGAGAGGCCTTCAGGTGAAGAGGAACAGGGTGATGCCCCCAAGATCCCCACACCTGCTTTGTCTCAGCACAGCAGCAATGAGGAGGGGGGAGGAGGCGCAGAGAAAGGGGCGCCTGCGTCCCAGTCTGAGCTGAGGGACAGCGACACAGAGGGGGAGCATGGTAGCCCCTCCTTTCCCCTCCAAGCATCTGGAGCTGGGCTGGGCATGGCGGACGAGGAGCTGGATGGTGCTCCGGTGATCGGAGCGGATGAGGAGGAGGACTGGGATATGGACACGAGTGAGACTCTGGACAGCACAATGGAAATGGACCAACAGACGGACACAAGGACAGACAAACCGGCTGATGCACATACAGAGCTCGAAAAAGAGAAGTCCCCGGCAGATGTAGAGGTGGATGCAGCCAAAACAGCGACCTCCGGTGCAGGTGCAGGTAAGTCCACCTGCTGTCACAATTTTGGGGTCTGGGGGTCCATGGGGTGTGCTGTAAGGGGGATTGACACTGCAGTCCCCCTCCCGTCTCAAGTCTGAAGTGAGCTGAAAGCTGCTCGTGTGCCAGATTTGAAATCACAAACAGCTTTTAGGTCGCTGTTGTACTGCTTGAAGGGGCTGTCCATAAGATTCAAAAGTACTGCATAAACTCATGACGGAAGATGCTTTCACCTGTGGTCTCAGCATGGGTTGTTCAGTGTTCAGTGAAACCCCACTGGGAGCTAGCTTCTCGTGAGAAGAGATTTTCAAACTCTTTTGTGACTGTCTCGTCTGTGAGCACAGCTTGCACGGGAAGTTTTTGTTCATACAGTCAGCCCAGCATGATGAGTGTTGAGTTCCACCATGTAGTGCAGTTGTTCTATACTTTCTTTCCTTGCTGGTCAAGCTGGCTCTGTCGTTCATCCGTGAAGTCTTCGCTGTCGTGGCCAGATGTAAGGCAGCCTTTGCAGCTAGTGTGTCCCGCTAGTGTGTCCCGCTCAGCCGAGGTCATTGGAGAAACTGACCTTAACCTTGCATTTGTGACAGCAAGTGCTTTTACTGGTTGAGTCACTTGAGAAACCCTGCTGGTCATTTCATCTTAATACTGAATGATGTTAAATGTGTATCTGACTGGTTGCTGAATGTATTAAAATAGAATGTATTAAACAGACTTTAATTGATTAATGCTTGCTTTTCTTTGGGATATCAGGGTCAGATGGTCAGTGTGGATTGACAGCAAGTGACAAGTGAATCTGCAGACAAGTGAAATTGTAAGCTGATAGCTTAGTGGAAAAATATATTTGCCTTTTTCCCATGCATTCCCCTCGATGTTGAGTAAGTGAGTAAAAAGATAGCTGTGCTTTAGCTGTGCTAGGCTTTTTAAGGCTGTGAGTTCTGGCCTTTATCCACACAAGGCAAAAACACAAGGTCACCTGAGGAATGAGATGGTTAAACAGGTTAGGTGGACAGAAGCCTGCAGAGAGGAAACAAACTGCAGCTCCTCCTTTTATCTGCAGTGGCCACCCTGTGGGATGCACAGCGCCCCCCTCTGGCAGATGTGGAGATGAGTGTTGTGGCAGAGTCTGCTGGGCCAGACGGGGACAGGCAAACGCAGAACGCTGACGCCAGCCAGGGTGAGAAGAGAGAGTGAGAGACTGTGTTCCCTGCGCGGCTACACGTGTGTGGGTTTATGCATCATCTTGTCCTGGAGCCTCTCTGTTTCTTTGTTTCTATGTTTCCCTCTTCAGCTCAATTCAGGTTAATGCCATTCAGTGCATTCAGTTCAGTGCTTTATCGTACAGAGAAACCGAAGGAGTATTGCCAGAGCAGTCACAGGCACTGCAACTACAGTGACCACAAACATACATGTGTACAGATATATATATGTAAACATAATGGGGTCATTCCACGCCAACTCACCGAGGACCTCCCAGTCCATGTCATGGATATTCTTCATTCTTCAAAAATTCATGTGAAAACTTCTATTAAATTCATGGGACCTTGCAAATCCCTATAGCTCTACTCCAAATACTTTTTTAGTTATGATTTTTTGAAGTTTGCCCCTCGGAGCTAAATTTCATCATTTTTTCGATTCTTTGTATGTGTATTATAAGCCTCACCAATTGGTTATTTTTCACTGGATTGGGTTGAAATTTGTACTGAACATCCAAGAAAGCCTAAGGATAATTTGCAACATGTATTCATGTAAATAGTTGTTGCTCAATGTTTTACAGTAGTTAAATTAATAAAAATATTTTTTTTACACGAATGAAGAATCTTCAATTTTCAAAAATTAATATCTCCAGTTTTCACTTTCTTGCAACCAAATTTTGATTCTGTGCAGTATTAATATAGTTCTGTCACATCTAGAAGTTATTTGGTCCTGCATAAAAAATTGAGTGCGACAGATCTTGCTAAATATAGCTTCAGAGCTGAAAAACCCACTTTTTAAGATATTTTGACTATATTTTCCCAAGAACGATTACTTCAATTTCTTTGAAACTTTTTTATGGGAAAGTGTTAATATTCATTGCAAATTTAAAGATGTTATATTACTCCATCATTTAATAATTTTTGAAAAGAGGTAATTTTTCGTACTTTTCACTGGTTGTAATATTACATTCAGTGGTTTTATTTCATAAGTAGATATTTGTACTATGTTGACTTCAAGGTTTTTTTTATCTCTGTGTGATACCTATTGAGCCTGTTTTTCATTGGGTTCAGGAAATTTGCAAGTTACAGTAATGTAATTACTTTTAATGGCTTGGTTTGTTGCATACATCTTGTTCTGTATGTCTGGACAAAATATTAATCTTAGTTCCTTAACTCAATACACATATATTATTTCACAATTTCAAACTTTTCTGAACTAATTTCTGACATCATCAACTAGTAGCATTAGAAAACAATAAAGCGAGTCTGGGCTAATCCCACCTGAAACAGGTTTGGGCGGATTATTGCAAAATGGATTGCAACATACCCAGAAGTATATAAAAGAGTGCAATCATAATTCATTTCATCATTAAGCAGTTTGATGTGATAGTGACATCATGGAGCCCTGCTCTATTGTAAAAAGCCTAGAAGAAGAAGCCAACTGTCACAAGACAGCCTACACTAATGGAAAAGTTGATCTTTCGAGTTTGGCTGAGTTGGGAACAGACAAGGAACTATTGAAGTTGAGAAGTGGATGTTCTGACTTGACAGATGATGCCAGTTTGTTTGCATCACCAGAAGTACTTTTTGGTGAAATATAGCTTTCTTCAGAAACAGTGTTGTTATCCTTTCAACTTGCATCCCAACAGCAAACGGAGTCGCTCACTGAGGATCATAAATAGCAAGGGAGCTTACAACACAGACAGGAAAGTCTATCAAGCCTGGACAGAAGTGGAGTCCCCCATGTGTGATAAAGGACTCAGAATTCACTGTTGGAATAGAAACTGATGAAGATACACAGATGACTGAATATGAAGAGTACACACCAACATCTGCAGCTAGCAGAGATGAAACCTAAGCTATGTCATCAGTACATGCTGCGAAAGTGGACAGCATGAATGAAAGCCTTACAAGTGCAGGATTTTGTCACCCGAAGCCCAGTGCTATCAGCCAAAGAGACAAAGCCAGCAATGGGAAACGTAAATGTTTTGAATTACAGCAAGCTGTTACGCATGAAATTGGTCAATGTCCTGCAGTGGATGTACCTCAGGGAGAAATGTCACCCAAGCCATGTGAGAAATGTGAAGACTTAGACAGGCTCATTGATTTACTGAAAGAGAAAATCAGCACAGAATAAGATGACATCATCTAGTATGCAACAGACCAAGCCATTACAAGCTGTGACTTGCAAATTTCCTGAACCCAATGAAAAACAGGCTAAATAGGTATCACACAGAGATAAAAAAAAACCTTGAAGTCAACATAGTACAAATATCTACTTATGAAATAAAACAACTGGATGTAATATTACAGCCAGTGAAAAGTACGAAAAATTAGCTATTTTCAAAAAAATATTAAATGGAGTAATATAACATCTTTAAATTTGCAATGAATATTAACACTTTCCCATAAAAAAGTTTCAAAGAAATTGAAGTAATCGTTCTTGGGAAAATATAGTCAAAATATCTTAAAAAGTGGGTTTTTCAGCTCTGAAGCTATATTTAGCAAGATCTGTCGCACTCAATTTTTTATGCAGGACCAAATAACTTCTAGATGTGACAGAACTATATTAATACTGCACAGAATCAAAATTTGGTTGCAAGAAAGTGAAAACTGGAGATATTAATTTTTGAAAATTGAAGATTCTTCATTCGTGTAAAAAAAATATTTTTATTAATTTAACTACTGTAAAACATTGAGCAACAACTATTTACATGAATACATGTTGCAAATTATCCTTAGGCTTTCTTGGATGTTCAGTACAAATTTCAACCCAATCCAGTGAAAAATAACCAATTGGTGAGGCTTATAATACACATACAAAGAATCGAAAAAATGATGAAATTTAGCTCCGAGGGGCAAACTTCAAAAAATCATAACTAAAAAAGTATTTGGAGTAGAGCTATAGGGATTTGCAAGGTCCCATGAATTTAATAGAAGTTTTGACATGAATTTTTTCAAGAAAATCCATGACATGGACTGGGAAAAGTTGAAAGCTGAATTCTGGGTGAGTTGGCATGGAACGACCCAATGAATAATTTAGTGTATTTAAGAGGAAAAAGAGGTAATCTCTCTCCCACCTTCTCTCTCAGGTGGGGGAGTGCCTCGGCTCTCTGGTTCAGGCGGGAGCAGACGCCTGTCTGAGGAGACTCAAGTGAGTATCTCTCCGTGGGGAGCGGGGAGCAGAACATGACATATTAAAGTTACATTACATTACATGCATTTAGCAGATGCTGTTATCCAGAGCAACTTCTAGCACGGTAAGACATAAGCATATCCATTAAAGTTAAATGGGCAACAGTGTCAGACCAGGCTAACAACACTCCCAGACCTGTGAGAGTGAGCAAAACACCATTCAAGCCCTACCACAAGGTAACTTGTGCAGCGCCAATGAGATTTTAGGAGGCTTTTAAAATAGTCTCTCACACTACTCCACTGTAATCACACCACATTTTTCCTTTTGTGTCATTGCCCAGGTTAGTGTTAACTTTCTGCTCTGTTTTGATTTTTGTCCCACTGGGGAAGGAATCCATCAATCATGTGTGACCTGTGTTTACCTCTAGGAGGCGCTGTGCACATCACAGGAGTTGGAGATGGGGAATGCTGAGAGGGCACCTTACTCCCCACCAGTTGACATCAAAGACGAGCCAATCGATGAGGAGTACGACCGTGCCCTCTTACCTCACCCCCCACCAAGGCGTATCAAGGACGAACCTGACGCCCCAGAGGTCAGTCAGGGGACATGACCCTTCGCCCTTCTCCTGTCAGTCTGTTTGTATCCATCTCTCCTCCTTCAGTCCTACTCTGCAGTTATTGTTTCTCTTTTGAAGTTGTTTACATTCCACCTGACGTTGTCACATGATCATTTTGTTCCTGCCACATGCATAATGTGAAGCAGTGATGGTGTTCCATGACTGTTATGCTGCTTTTATGTTGCAGGAGCTGGTCAAGCAGCACAAGACCTCAGAAATGCTGAGAATCAGCTCTGTGTTTTCTGTGGGAGAAAGCTCAGCTTCCTCCGCTATAGGTGAGAGAGACCGGGGGATGGAGAAATGTTTGTGTATGTGGGAAGAAGTGGTTGAATCAGGAAGAGTGGTATTGGCTGGAGATGTTGGTTTGTAGCGTGTTGTTGTGTTTGCAGGTGTGTGTGTGTGCATGCGTGTGTTTGTGTGCCTGATCACACTCCTCTTGCCGCAGGTGCCCGGCCTGCCTCTGGCGGCGGTCAGGTGGCGCGGGCGATAGCGGTCCTGCCCAGGGCCCCGCAGACCGTGACACTGTCGGCCCCCCCATTGGCCTCCCGCGACGGCACCCCCCCCAGCACGGTGCGCGTGTCCTGCTCGGGGTGCACCAAGGTGCTGCAGAAGGGCCAGACGGCCTTCCAGCGCAAGGGCTCCTCCCAGCTCTTCTGCTCCACCGTCTGCCTCACAGGCTGCAACCTGCCCGCCACCAAGAGCCTGCCCAAAAAGACCTGCCACGAATGTTTGAAGTGAGTCTCGCCCACTGCCCCCGTCTCACCTCCGTTTTTATGTGCCTCCTCCAGACCACCAAACCCCCCCTGCTTAAGGTGCCGCATGCAGTTAAGGTGTAGCTTGGTGTGCTAGGGTTTTTGGTCAACTATTTTCTACCTACTGCAACCAAAAACATATTGTCTATTTTTTATGATCATAACAGCAAAAGAGTCAACATTAATATTGTGAGAGTATTATTTTATGCCATCAATATAAAGCACAACAACAATTATGTTAATAGCCTGAGGACTGCCCTCTTGAAGATTTAGGAATTTAATTCATTTTCTTAGCTGCAAAAGAAAGGCAAATTGCACCATCCGTTCCCTTCACATAATATGTCTCAACACCATCTGCTTTCTCATTACCTGATGCAGTTCATTTTTAGAAATAAAGGTGGCAATGTTTTCTGTTTCTCTTGGAAGTGAAGACTGTATTTCTGTCTCAGTGCACAAAGCCACCATTTTTGCGATGTTATTTCTTTTCTTGCATGTAACACTGCTGTTTTGTTCGTGAGTGTATTGCAGTCCTGAATGTGTGTAAAAAGATCAGCAGGTAACATAACTAGGGATGCAACGATATATCGGCCGAACATCGGTGTCGGCCGATATTCGCCTTGTTGACTGCCATCGGCCTTTCGGCAAATAAGATGACATTCACCAATGGCAGTGGCCGATGTTTACCTGTTGTGTCGCATCAATTTTGCGCGGGTTAAATGTTGTGTTGGTTATTTGCGGTCTGACTCGGACAACAGTAGCCTACCCAGATTCGGAAAAGATCCAATAGGTGGTACTATAATTAGCCTTATTCACATGGTGGCCATTTTGCTCTTATGTCACACTCAGGGTGGGAGCAGGGTAACTCTTCAGTCAGCATCTATGGCACAGTGGACCAAAAGTTTGACTTGTGTCTGTGTCTGCCTTTTGAAGAAATAAAACAAAACAGTAGCTGGTTTTAAGTTTATATCCACTAAGTTTAAAGAAAGACCTGGCGCACTTAGCTAACTAGCTAGCTGAAACACTCACCACAGACTACGTAGCTAGCTAACAGTACTAAAGCTGTCAGAACAGGTTGCTTGCAGTTTATGTGGTAAAATTAACAATTTGGTCAGAAGAGACATGATGATGCTTTATTAGTTTGCTAGCTAGCTCTTAGTAATATGACAGCTGAGCAAAGTGCATGGAAGCCAAATTAGCTATCTAGCTTTCTACGTTGTTTTTATTGTAGCTAGCTAGCTATGTGTTTGTTTGCAAGGTAATATTTGTATTGGACAGCGGAATGTGACAGTAACTAGCTAGTTACGTTTATTGTTTTGCTTGTATTGTAGCTAGCTAACTAGCTAGATTTGTCTTTGTCGGGTGGTATTTGTACTTTTCAGCTGAATGTGCAAGTAGCTAGCTAGCTAATTTGACTTTCACTCACTTTGCTAGCTATCAAACCAATATAGCTTCATCATGTCGCTTATGAACAAATAGTTAATTTTAACATTTGTACTGCAAGCCAAGGTATTGACTTCTGATCTTAAGTACTGTTTGCTAGCTAGCTAGGAACTTAATGTTAGTTAGCTAACTAGCTAGTTTCCCTGGTACCCTGGGAACCCTGGTGTTGGCATCGGTCCAGAATTTCACAATCGGTGCATCCCTAAACATAACATAATTTCCCTGTTCTCAGTGTTCTACTTTTGCTTTTATATTATTTTATCTAATTTAGTATAACTGTATTGCTTCGTTATCTTGTGCTGACACAAGCAGCATGAGAATTTATTGAAAGGATTGTGACAATCAGGATATATTGATAATGTAAATTAAAACTGCATTTTCTGTGTTTTCTGTCTCCTCTCTGTCTGTCCTTCATCCAGAGAGATTGGGAACCCGAAAGATGTGATCATCGCTCCTGTGGACACAGCTGGTACCATGCAGTACTTCTGCAGCCAGGGCTGTCTCTCCGAATTTAAGAAGAACGCGATGGCATCCGTGCTCTCCAGTGAAGGCCCCACCATCAAATGCAGTGTGTGCTGCAAGACTGCCATCGTAAGGGGTCACACTCAGGGGTCAGGGGGCATAAGAGTAAACATGGGTCAAAGGTCAGAGGAACACAGACAGGTTAGGGGGCATAGGTGTCTCAGGCTGGGATCAGGGAACAGAGAGGACACAAGAGCTGGGAGTAATTTGTGAACATGATGTTCTAATAGGAATAAAGGGATAATGGGTGTGTATGTTGGGGGGCTGTTGTAGAAAACGTTGATCATATGACGTTAACTCTGAATGTTAAAATTGACCTGAACTTCCTTTTCTCAGTTAATGGCAGCTACCCCCCTCCCCTCTCGCAGATCCGCCATGAGGTGAATTACCAGGGTGCAGTGCACAAACTGTGCAGCGACACCTGCTTCTCTCGCTTCCGCTCCTCCAACAACCTGACCATGAACTGCTGTGAGACCTGCGGCAATTACTGCTACAGTGCCAACGGGCAATGCCACCTGCTGCAGATAGAGGGCACCACCAGGAAGTTCTGCAGCCCAGTCTGCGTCACTACCTATAAGCAGGTACTAACTGACCCCCCCATACATACATCCGTGCATGGAATGAACCCATGAACCAGCACAACACGTCACGCCCATGCTGCATATGTGTTGCAGAAGTTAACGAAGGCGAGTCCGTGTGCGCAGTGTGGAACCCCCCGCTCGTCAGCTGAAATGGTGGAGAGCGCCGGGGCTGATGGGAAGATTCATCTCTACTGCTCCATGGGATGTGCGGCCAGTGCCACACCTCGCTCGGGCATCGCAGGTAGCAGACACACACCTGCACACACAACCTTACGCATACACAGAAGGTGCTCTTTTTCTCTTTGTGTGATGCTGATGCCCTGTCTGTTTCTCTCTTAACCTGTGAGGTTGATGTCACCTCTGTCTCTCTTTGAGGCTCTCTCTCTTTCCCTGTCTCCCTCTTGCTCTCTCTCTCTCTCTCTCTCTCTCTCTCTCTCTCTCTCTCTCTCTCTCTCTCTGTGAGGCCAGTGTTCTCTCTGTCTCTATGTCTTTGAGACTGATGTATCACTTTCTGAGGCTACTGCTAATCCAAAATGCAGCTGCATGACTTGTCTACAGTCTCCCTAAACGTAGTCAAGTAACTAACAGCACAAGGAAATCTTGGTGCTGGCATACAGTGCAGTGAATCACACAGTCCCATCATACCTCCGACCCCTCTTCAACCCCTACGTTCCCTCAAGATCGCTGCGCTCTGCATCCTTGTCTGTACTGGTCCCTCAGTGGTGGATTGCTCTCCCCACGTGGGTTAGGACAGCAGAATCACTGGCCATCTTCCGACGCAGACTGAAGACCCACCTCTTCAGACTGCATCTCGGTTCCACTAATGTCCCTACCCCCTAACACCTGCTACTTCTAGCATTTGATATTAATTTTCGTGTAATAGTGTGATGTATTTTGATTTTGTGTTCTAGGGACTGTTGTATCGTAATATACTTGGCCTCTGTTAGATTGCACAAGTTAACTTGTGATAGGGCTTGAATAGAGTTATGCTCTGACTCACTGGTCTGGGAGTGTTGGCCTGGTCTGACACTGTTGCTTGTTTAAATTGAATGGATACACTTATGTTGTGACGGAAGTCGCTCTGGATAAGAGTGTCTGCTAAATGCATGTAATGTAATGAAATGTAATGGTATCTTTTCTGTCTCTGTCTGGGTGAGGCTGATGTCTTTGATGTCTCTCTCTGAGGCTGATGACTTCTCTGGCTCTGTTTGAGGCTGGTGTCTCTGAGGCTGATGTCCTCTCTTGTTGTCTTTTTCTGTGTGGTTGATGTCTCTCTCTCTCTGTCCTCTTTCTGCCACAGGTGCTTCCTTCCCCTGTACAAACTGCAAGGTTGTAGCTGTCCCACAATTCCACCTGGCTCTGAATGACGGCACAATCCGCAACTTCTGCTCGTACAACTGTGTCCTCACCTTCCAGGTACCACTCGTGTCATCAGTCTGTCAGTCCTGTCGGTCTGTTAGTCCGTCACTCAGTCAGTCATTCCACAATGCAGGATATCTACAGCACTGTCTGTGTGTTTCGCATCATGGGTGACATTCAAAACGACTGACTGTACTGCTATCCACACTTAATATATAACAGCTGGGGCCCTGGGTTGCATATGAGTGATAATTGCATTTTCTGATACTTTCTGCCGAAAAAAAACACACTGGTTGGGACTGCTAGTCCTCTTTCACATGAAACTTGATGCCCTTTGACTATGAAGTGCATTAGACAAGTTCTTGTCAGACCTCAGCTGAAACATTTGCTGTGCTGTGGTAACCCAATAAACTGCAGTGTATTTGTAACACAGAAATGAGTGCACATCTTTTACTGTTTGGTCGATTGATGCCAGCCTTGGCAGATTGAGATATGGTTCCACTTGTCAAATTTGAATGTGATCACCTGAAAAACATGGTGGCTACAGTCAATACAACTTCATGAATTTGCCACCTAATTTTTGATGTGTTAGTCATGTGGTAATCTTTTCATGAACAACTAGAGAGGTTAATGTGAATAATGTGTGTACGTTGGCCTGTCCTTTGTGAAGTGTTCAGTAGCTCAGATAGTTTGGCAGCCAATCAAATTTCTGGCTGCTTATAAACTAAAATAACTCCAGTCCGGTGACAAATTTTGTATGTGCACACATGGTACCATTCCATAACACGTGTGCCTGACTGAAATCTGATTTTCATGAAAAACCGTACCCTAACAGCTCGTGACATTAACTGATATTTTTGTGTTGGTGTGTCTCTGTGTCTGTCCATCTGTGTGTCCCTGCAGGCGTCCTTCACTAAGACAGTTCCTCAGGGTCAGATGAATGGCACTTCCTCTATTCCTGAGGGCCCCTCTGTTCCCCCTCCTGGGCCTGTCCTGCCCCCCCAGGCACCAGGAGCTGTGCCTCGAACTTCTGCCTTACCTTCCCTTTCTGCCCCACCCCATGGACAAGCCCTTCCCCATGGGCATGCTCTGCCCCACACACCTGCCCAGACGCATGGACCTGGCTCTGGACAGACCCCGCCCTCCCCCTCAACCCGTGGACACGGTCACGCCTTGGTCCCTCCTCCTCTCATATCCCGTGGGCCTGTCCCCGCTCAAGCCCCGCCCTCCTTGACCCATGGACCACCCGTGGTCCCACCTGGCCCTTTGACCCGCGGCCTGGTGAAGCTGACCTGCAAACAGTGTTTTCGCCCCTTCTCCTCCAAACCGGAGCTCATCCAGTTCAAGGTACTAGTCTGTCTGGTGTCACGCTCTGAAGTGTCCCCCTCTCTGTCTGTCACACTCAAATATACCATCCACACTGTATGTCTCACTCTTTAAAGTGTTGGTTTTTTTGGGTTCCCCCATAATGCCCAACTTTGCTCCCATGTCCGCTCACTGTCTGTTCCAAATGGCACACAGAAGTTTTATGTTAAAGATGCTCATAAACAGGAAGGATGGGAAGGTACTGACAGTTGTTAAATACTTTTTGTAAAAGACAAATGAAGATTTGCCACTAGTGCATATGCGTCATGTGAGGCTTCTTCTGAAAAAAGGCCAATAAATCTCAAACTCAGAGGTGATTATGATTGGCAAATTTTATTTCACAAAACCACACTGGTTTGGTGTGTGTTTGTGTGTGTGTGTGTGTGTGTGTGTGTGTGTGTGTGTGTGTGTGTGTGTGTGTGTGTGTGTGTGTGTGTGTGTGTGTGTGTGTGGCGAGTCCCTTGTGCGTGTGCACGCATCTGAACCCCTTTTCTGTATCAGGGTCAAATGGTTCAGTTCTGTGGGAAGACATGCTCTGAGGAGTTTAGGAAGCTGAACTTTGTGACAGCACGATGCGAATATTGCAAACTGGAGAAGATGGTCAGGGATGTGATCAGATTCAACCACATAGACCGGCCCTTCTGCAGCGAAGGTCAGTCTCCCTCTCCTCCCCCTCAGTCTGTCAGTCCTCTTTAAATATGCTGTATTTGGCATATATATCAGTGTTGCACAGGTATTTATCTGTGTCACATAGATCAGTAGGTTTGCTGATGCTAATGCATACAGTGACATGGTCAGTGATTTCTGCTCTGTGCCAGACCAGTATTTGTCTGTTGTCTCTTGATCTCACTTCACTCTCTTCTTTCTCACTCTGTGCCTGATTTTCTTGTTTGATGCAGGCTGCATAACCTGTTTGGTCCTGAGTGGTCCTGCAAGCCCATTTCTTGGCTGACCATCTGTCCGTCTGTCTGTTCCTGTGTCTCTGTGTGTCAGGGTGTAAGCTGCTCTTTAAGCACGACCTGTCCAAACGCAGTGGAACCCCCTGCCGGTCCTGTGCCTACTGCACAAACATGTCCCAGAAGATGATCCAGAACCACTTTGGAGGGAGGCTGGAGGAGTTCTGCAGGGAGGAGTGCATGTCCCTCTACACGGTGCTGTACTATCAGGTCAGAAGCAGAACCAGGATCAGAACCTCACGCCAGGAGGGTTTCCTGTTCCAGTACCATGGTGTGACATTAATGTGGTACTGCATTAGCAGGGAGAGGAACATTTGTACTGTTAATCCAAAGGATTAACAGTTAGGTGCCATTAGTAATACACCTGTTTAAAGTAGCTGTGTGAGGTTTGTCAGCAACACACCTGTATCAGGTAGCTGTGTAAGGTCTGTGAGCAGCACCCCTGTATCAGCTAGCTGTGAAAGGACTTTTAGCAACATACCTCTATGAGATATCTGTGTAAGGTTTGCCAGCAACACACCTCTATCCAGTAGCTGTGTGAGATCTGTCAGTGACATACCTGTGTTAGGTAGGTGTGAAAGGTCTGCCAGCAATACCTGTATAGGTCAGGAAGTTAGCTGCTGGTCAGCTGCAGCCCTTGCCTGTAGTGAGCTCAGTGTGCGTCTCACCCTTGCAGATGGCGAAGTGTGATTGGTGCCAGCGTCAGGGGAAGCTGCTGGAGTCCCAGAAGTGGCTGGGAGAAATGAAGCACTTCTGTAACCTGCATTGTCTGCTGCAGTTCACCAGCCAGCAAAGCTCCTATGACCAGCCAACCACACGCCAGCACAGTGCCTATGACCAGCCGATGGTGAGCCAGAAAAGCTCCCATGACCAGCCATCGGCAGGCCAACACGCCTCCTACAACCCATCGCCCAGCTCCGGTGCCTTGCCACCCCAGAGTATGACTTTACTGTTTGCACCATAACACTCTTTCTCCGTGTCCTCAGACTCGCTTTGTGTCAGTGGCGCTGTGGGTGATTCGCAGTGGGGACAGAAGTGAGGAGACAGATGGATTTTATCCTTTAATTTACACTCTCTCATTTCTCCTCTCTGTCCTTGCCCCCAGTTCCTACAGGGACTGTACCTGCCTGTATCGCACCCCCACCCATACCTGCGGGAGCGCTGGGAAATGTCGGCCTCACCGTTCCACCTCACCATCCCGCCTACATGTCCAAAGAGGCCACGCCTGTCATTGCTAATGTGGTGTCGCTCGCTAGCGCCCCCACTGGGCAGCCCTACATCACTGCCAACATGGCCCTGCAAGGTAATTTGATTGTAGCCCTATCGCTCTTAATAATGCAGCATATAGAAACCATACATACATTAATCTCTTTATAAATAAGCTAATCGTTCTTATAATCATTGCTAATACCATCCTGCTGGATGGTCAGTATGCATCCATACCACACACACTAAAGCACCACAAACCATAACCCAGCAAGTTGTGCTTTAAGACATTCACCATCCGCATAAAGAAGACAGACACACGGAAAACTGCACATCGACTGAACAGCTGTCCTGGTAAGGGCTGCAGACTCTGCTGGTTGACTTACTTTTGTCTGAATCCCCTGGTCAAATAAAAAGACTCCTCATAGTGGTGACACGAGGCTGTCTGTTTGCAAAAACATCATGTAGAATTATTGTTGTACATTACAATAATATATTATACATAGCAACCTCTAAAATATGGCTAATCTTACTTATCCTAGTAAGCCAATGATTGCGCTTGTTTTACAAATGAGCACATAACCTGTCATAGACAGGAAAGCACATGGGCTCATGTGACCTGCTGTGAAGGTAATGATGAATATAATATTTTCTATGATAAAATCCAGAATGCCATGGTTCTGTGAAGGGCTAATCAGTTATCCCCGCTCTAGCTCTGCAGAACACACCCACACCTGCCTGGACTGCAGATTCAGATTGGTGTGGGATACTTTACAGAAAAATATGGGTACAAGCCACCAAGTACAATTTACAGCAGTCTTCAGTTGTTTATATTTCAAAAATAGTTACATACATTTTCACTGATGTAAGAACTAAACTTACCAGAAGACCAGATGACTGAAGGATCAGAGCTGTTGAAGCTGTCCTCTGAGAAATGGCATCTTTTAGTAGATTATGTGAAACTACATACATTCTCTCCTCTGAGGGCAGTAATACCAGATTGTGGCAGAGAAGGGAGTGCTACTTTGGGAGTAATAAAATACTGGCCATTCTGTTGGTAATGTTGGGACTGAAGCAGTGTATGCATGTGAAGCAAACAACCTGTCATTTAATCTGCTTGTTAACGAACCGTCCCATCTTTGCTTCCCAGGGGCTGTTCCTTCTGCATTCAGCCAGACCAAGATCAATGGAGATGTGAGTGTGGGGCGGGGTTCTCTCTACAGTTCTGTAGGGTGCTTTTTTTAGTCTGTTCCAGGTCCTGTCTGTCTGTACAAGGACATGCTGTATGTGGGAGTGTCTGCATGTCTGTTGATGTGGCTGTCTGTGGGTGAGTGGTAATAATGCTTTGTGTGCCCTCAGGCAAGCACGCAGACGGATGCAATGAAGCCCCCTGCAGCCCCCCGCAGGGTGCTGAAGAACAAGGCCCTGCTCTGCAAACCCATCAGCCAGAACAAAGGCACCTTGTGCAAGCCACAGCTGCAGAGCACAGAGTCCCAGACAGGTAGAGTCCACAAACACACCTGCAGAGCACAGGGTCACAAACATCTAGAGCAGCGTTTCCCAACCCTCTCCTGGAGGACCCCTTGTCCTGCATGTTTTAGATCTCTCCCTGCTGCAACACAGGTAATTCAAATGATCAACTCGTTATGAACTGCTGAAGCTGCTTCATAACAAGCTGATCATTTAATTCACCTGTGTTGCAGTAGAGAGAGATCTAAAACATGCAGGACAAGGGGTCCTCCAGGAAAAGGGTTGGGAAACGCTGATGTAGAGTACACAAAACTCCTAGAACACAGAAATAGACAGGTAGAGTAGATGCGCACAGAGTGAAGGACTTACTGACAGCTGTCCACATTATTTATGTATAGTGTGTGTGTGTTTTTTCCAGAGGAGGAGAACGGTCAGAAGATCATGGTGTTGCCAGTTCCTGTGCCAGTCTTCGTCCCTGTGCCTATGCACCTCTACACCCAGTACACACCGCTGCCCCTAGGGCTGCCTGTGCCGGTATGTCAGCCTGTCCGCTATCCCTTATACGCCTACACCCACACCTACATCCACACCATTCCCTGCAAACCTACATCTACACCCACACCATCCCCTACAAACCTATACTCACACCCATACCATATCCTACACACCTACAGTACCAGTAAAAAGTTCAGGCACAACTATATTTTACTATTTAACACATTTTAGAGTTATAGTAATCGGGCACAACTATTATTCTTTACTTTTACTATTTAACACATTTTAGAATTATAGTAAAGACATCAAAGCTATGAAATAACACAACTGGAATAACACAAATGGAATGATGCAGTGACCAAAAAATAGCACAATTGGAATAACACATGGAATTATGCAGTGACTAAAAATACAAAGACATCAACTTCACTGTTTATTTGTCTGAGCAACACATTTCAAGTATTTAAGCATAAGTCTTACATGTTTCCCATTATCTCAAATCAGGTGTGTCAACTTTTGTCTGGTACTGTGTACCTACACCTTCACCATCCCCTACAAACTGAAATCTACACTGTCCCCTGCACACTCAGTTCTACACCCTGTAGTCACCCTCCGCACCCACACCCCTCTGGTCTGTGCCTCCACCCCCCCTGCTCACTGTCTGTGTGTTTGTGGGGTGCAGGTTCCAGTACCCATGTTCCTGCCCACCTCACCAGCCTGCGCAGACGGCATTCTACGCACTGTCCAGGATCTCCGCGACAACACGCCCCGCAACCCTCAACAGGGTGACCACCGCATAACTGAAGAAGAGGAGGAGGAGGAGGAGGAAGAGAGGGACAAACCCATCTCCTTCGGAGGTAGAGAGGCATTGAGAGAATGGTGGATGGGGGAGAGAGGGATTGAGAAAGCTGTTGAAGGATGAAAGGATGAATTTGCCTGTTATGGGAGTTAGCAGTGACTGTGTGTGTTCAGCGGTCACATGTTTTCAGTGTGGGGGTGTTGTAACATTGTGTTTTTGGTATCACTGTGCTCAGATCAGGGCAGCGCGTATAGTGGGGACTTGGAGTCAGAGGGGGTCTCCACCCCCCACAGCTGGGAAGAGGAGTCAGCGGTCAGCAACCAACGACTGGGCCCTGCTTCCGACCCCGAGGGGCCCCCCTCGACCCCCGGCGCTCACACGCTGCTCGACTTAGAGGCGGACTTCCCCATTGGTTAGCACCTTATACCATTACTTCCCATAACAATTGATGCTCTCACCAGCTCTTTGCATGTGCTACATTTCTGATGTTTTATTGTGGTTGCTGTGGCAGAATCCTTGGAGCCGACGTCAACAAAGGAGCTGAATGTGACGTTGAGAAACAGGGGACGCAGGAGGCCCAGAGACGGCTTTCCCCCCAGGAAACGGGTACGCTCCGCGTCCCCTATACCCCAGAATCTCCAAATCCCTGAAAACCTCTGACACCCCCACATCCCTTTGCCCCTTGACCTCTTACTTCACCTTATGAAATGCACCCTTAACAGATCCCCATACCAACTGAAAAGACACTGATCAAAACTCTCTGGAGCTCAGGAACGTTGGGACAGGTTATGAAGAGACTGCAGAAATGTGTACCTCATCACCTTACTGAACAAATTTCAGTAATAATCTTTCAGTTGTGCATGTTTATTGAGGCTGACAGAGGTGGAAGACACTTCTGGGCCTACATTCACAATGCTATTACAGCATTGGCCACCAGAGGGTGCATCTCTCCAAAACGTTTCGCAGATAAAAGCCATGGAGTACTGCTCCAAGTCGTGAGGTGCTGCAGGTTTCTGTGGTATACGTCCTTTCTGAACACCACCGAAGGCGAGAGAAGTTGAGTGAAATCCAGTGAGTATTGCTGGGTCAGTTTTCTCGGCCTACTACGTAGCCATGAAGTATTTGTTGGAAGAAAACAACATCACAGCATATCTTTTTGTACTTCTTTTTATTATTTTAAAGGTAGCACTTCCTTGGAAGCATGCTAACTGGACAAAAATGACCACCAAGTGCCAAGCTACTAGCCATGTTTTGCTGGACCTAGTGCTCAGTGGAGCAGCTCTGTGGTGTGACAAGAACCCCCTTTATAAAAGGGTGCCCCACTTGTGTTTGTGAGAGCCACATGTAGAAAGATCCATTGCACTTAAGCTACTGGGATGGAACAACTGAAGACCGGGGCTAAACACCTGTCTGAAGAAGGAAGAGAACAGAATGGGCTGCTGAGGTCTGTTACAGACATATGCCTCTGAAGTATGGCACAAAATAAAGACTGCAGAAGCACTGGAGGCTTACTTCATGTTCTCACTGTACGTGACTCTCTTCTGTTCTGTTCTGTGTCAGTAAAAACGGGGTCAGTAAAAATGGGGTCAACTGCTACTACTGCGCGAGCATCAGGCTGTGTTTACAACCTACAAATGTGATGTTACTGTTACACGAATTTGAAAACATTTCATTACTTGTTGTTACTTGTTACTTGCTGTTAATTGGAGGGATGTTGTATTTTATTGCACTTGACCTTTAAAAGTAAATGTCATTTGAAAAAAAAAAGCTTGATTTGCAGATGTTTTTCATTTATGCAGATGAAACCGCTTGAACCAGGTCATATTTTTATTGTATAATTATGCCGGATCATTATTATTAATAATTCTAATAATGAGATTATATATATAGAGTAATAATAGTAAATAATAACTAACTCAACCCAGAGTAACCAACCTGTATATCTCTTGCCTCAGTAGTTTTCACAGGGGCACTGTTGTTTTCTGAACTGCATCTCTGAAGCATAACTTCTATATTATGTTCAGTAATCCTTTCAGGGAATGAACAGACCACCCTGTTCTTTTAATGTGTAATTGTGCAATGTTACATCCCTATGCCATATTGCTGTAACAAGAAGCATTATTTATTTATTGAGCACAGCTGTGTTGAGGGAAGTCGTCAGTTGAGTAAACAAATAAGCATATATTAAATTATCCCAGAACAGCTTATTTTAATTATATAAACTTGGAAAGACCAAAGTACTGTAAAAAGAAAAAGGCTGAACTATATGTGAATAAGCCTGATGTGTACATGAGGTGGTTAAGTTTTTACATTTGGGAGTCTTGTGTTTTACAGAATGAATCATACCCAACTTGCCACTACGATCCATAATAATAATTTCATATGGTAAAGTCTTTCTGATTGCTCTATGATATAATTTGCTGATCTCTGATGAAATGATCTGTGCTCAGGCTGCATTAAGATACTGTCAGACACTTAATCCAGAGTATCTTCATAGCCTCTGTTAGTCCTTTTTGGAGAAGTCTTAATGTCTTCATAGCCTGTGTTAGCTAGTTTTGGTATTGTCACTGTTAATTCTAATACGGACACAGACTATATAAACATTGTCATTTTAACAAAGTCACTCTGCCAGTGCTGGTTATTTCCTTCTGCCCCCGTGCTTGTTCTACTAGTACTTGTCCTGACAGCTCTGTGCTTAGAGTCTCTATCTGGGAGCAAAGGGAACAGCAAATATATTCCTTTGCATCCTTATGTTGTGTGTTCATTATTGGACATGCATGTACAAAATATGCAGATTGAAAGAAACAATACTTTCTGAAATAGTTTTTACATAGTAGACATGAAATGTTTATTGTTTATTATGCAAATCCTTGAAAAAGTACCTGTTCATAGTGCCTGTGAGTATTGATTCATTGTCAGGCTTATGAGTACTCATAGTACCACAGATACTCACTGTACTGCAGGTACAGATACTCATTGTACTACAGTAAGAGAGAAGTCCAGGGCCTGTTCTTGTAGTCACTCTTCAGGGTGGGTTTTGGTTCTCTTGCCAGACTCACTGTTTAAATAGCACATGAATGCAAATTGTTCTAATGTGATGTTGAAGGTTGTGCCTCTTTTAGCAGCTCTGTTATTGTCAGGTAAATTTAAGCTTTTTTGCACTGCAAATACATTTCCATTAAGCAGTCAGGAGGCCTCTTGAGAGTATTTTGCAGTATTTTAGCCAAATGTAAGTTTTTGCAGCTTGAACCTTTTTCCATTGAGTGTCACATTAAGTGCTGCAGAATGGATTGCTCTCTCACTCCAACGTACCTTTTAAATGTCATCTGCTTATTGGATTGCTAGTTGCTGGTTAGGGTTTTTGTGAAATTCATTTCATGGGACAGAAAAATGACTTGCTACGATATTAAAGAGAAAATGAGTCTGGATAAATCAACAAGCACAAAACTAATTATCTGGTACATACATTTAGCTACGCTGGTCAACTAAAGGCATTTCAAAATGTAGCTAGCTAGATGAGCTGGACAAGCTGAGTAACATTTTGCGGTTGGACTGAAGTAGTTTCATCCTTACAGAGAAGGGCTGTGGAGGAAGCTACAGCACAGCGGGAGGCACGTCCCAGTAGAAGCGCTGTCTGTGAGAAACAGGTGGGAATACCTTACAGGTTCATATATGCTTTAAATGCATCCCTTCTGCTAACATGACATCGCTGCAGGCTCTGAGTGTTTTGAAATAAAATGCTTTGAAGTAATTTTTATTTCTTAGACATGCATTAAGGTTAAGGTTTTGAAAATATAACCCTTTATTTGTTTTGAAGGGGGCTACTCCTGTTACAGAAGAAAGGCTCACTCCAAGACCAGAGTACCAGAAGCCCCAGGCCAGGCTGGGAGCAGACCAGCAGACGCCGACAGAGTCTTCCTTTCTAGAAGGCATTCTCCCAGCGAAGATTCACCACCTAACGCAACTCACCTCTGTGGGAAGGAGGTTAAACAGCCCCGCCCGAACCCCACCAATAGAGGACACCACTGCCGACTCTACCTTGACTTCACCTGCTGTCACCCCTAACCCCTCCACCCCAAGCACTGCGAACTGTGGAGAGACTACCTGCTCCAACATTGCCCTCAACGTCTTCACCCTGGGGGACGACCAGGAGCTCCTGCACAGATGCGGGGGTAAAGCAGATCAGTATGCTCAGCTTATTTTTAGCCGTCTGATGGGGCAAGACCAAAGCATAGAGTGGGCGGAAACAGTCACCTTGGACGGGTCAGTGGGGGAAGCAGAGACTGCCCATGAATCTCAGATGGGAAATGGAGCTCATGGTTAACAGATGTTTCAATGCCCCGGACTGGGAATGGATAAACAAATGCCTACACCAGCTCCCTGAAGGACTTTCAGCTTCTTTTGCACTGTGAAAGCTTATTGTCAATGTGTCTGTGTTGGAATTTCTGTGCCATTGTTTAGTATATGTACATTTTGTGACAAATTGGTAAATAAATTCTTAGTGTTGAAATAAAATATGAATGCCAGACCATGTGATTCACTTTGTGTGTAGTGTTTTTTTTTTCATACATACAGTTGCTTGCCTCTCAAAGCACACTACATCGTATCTGTGTATGACTCACAATGGGTGGTCTCAAAAAGGAAAACTATTAAAACATAAAAGCAATAAACCAGCATACACAATCAACAAATAAAACAACAAAAACAGTAATAAAATCTTAAATATGCATCACTGCAAATGGGTTGCAGTAATGCAAATGCGACAGATTTTTAATTTTTTTTTCCTGGAGATACAAGACCAATAAAACAAGTATTCATAATATTCTGAGCGCAAATAAAAACAGAATAAATGATACTGGCTAATTTTTTTTTTTGAACAAGAACAAAACAGACCAATGCATATTTTAGGCCGAAATCAGATGACTACATAGTGCAGAGGAAGTTATGACGCATGAATGTACAAGTCCATTATTAAATTAAAGGAGGTCAAATAGGAAAATGTCAGTTTCCTTAAATGAAAAGTTATAGTACCTCATGTTACCTCCATTTGCTGCTCATTTGCTACTTCAAACAGATGCACAGAAACACATCAAGCAGTGGAATACGCAGCTGTTTCATCAACTGGGAATATATTTTAACTATTTGTTGTTTCCAGCTGTTCTCTGTAGAGGGGAGGGGCACTGGTTGCTCTGCAGTACTATGCATTTGCACTCAGTCACTTACCCTCCAGTACTGCTGTTCTGCTTTCTGTGCTAATCCCATTTCACAGTCTGTTTTGCCCCACAGGCTGGTGGTCAATAACGGGGCAGTAATGTCAGTAATGTCAGTAACTGAGCATGTGTCTCTGGGTGTGTTTGGGACCACTACAGGGTCGGAAACGGGGTGCTGCAGTGGTTGCTGCGGGTGTCGCGCGCAGTGCAATGCCCCCTGCTGGCAGCTCCAAGCTGCACCACATGTATGGAGTGAATGCCTGGAGGTGCTGGGTCCAGGGGATGAGCGGCCAGTCAGAACCGGAGCAGCTCAAACAGGGTGGTGAGTCTCACCAACTGACACGTTTGCTCAGACACCACCAACAAACCCAATTCTAAAACACACACACACCTCTAACATGTAACACTCTTTTTGTATTATTATTTCATATTTATTTTGTATCATTGGAAATGAGAATGAGACATTAAGCTTCATTTATGCCCCTTTTATTATATCTATAACTGAATTTCTCCATGAGAATAATTAGCGACTGTGATGTCCTCTTTATTAGTATGTGGCCCATCGCCTGTGGTTGTGGTTGGTCTAGTTCTGTTCTTTGTTTCACTTTGTCCTTTGTGTAAACAGGCTTGGTGTGTGGTTCCATTAAGCCAACCTCACATCTCTGTCATTTCCTCCCTCTTCTTCCCTTCCTCCTGGTCTCTCTCTGTCTACCCTAGCCTCTTTCATTGATTGATTGTTTTGAATTTTTGTGATTTCTATCAAACAGATGATGTATTTTTCATCTTGCTGTTCTGAGGCTACACAGAGTTTGAAGGAGTTAGTTCAGTGAACCTAGGGACCTGTTGGCTGAGGGTCCTTCTCTTGGATTTTAACCTTTTGGCAGTGCAGGGCTTTATGATGGTATGAATGGAGATTGCTTGTTTTTAGATGATCACTGAACTAATAAAGGGTGTTGGAATAACTTTGCCCTGCAGGTGTTGTTTGGTGTTTTTATATGTACCCTGGAATTTACAGAATTCTGCATTTAAGGTTGCATGTTTATCCCATTCTGCAAAATTGTGCTGTATAAGCCAGCTCCACACTTCACTGTGCAGTTGGTTCTGTGTTTTGAATTTTTTCGGCCAGATCCTAATTGATATATCAAATTGCATGGTTCTTATTATTGCATATAAAACCCCTCTTGCTTTCTCTTTCAGCTCATTTACGGCCAAGCTAAAAATTCAAATTGAATTGATTTTTAATCCTAAATATGTGTAGTTCGTTGTTTGTTCTGTGTTAGTAGAACCAACTGTGAAATTATCTCTGTTTCCCTGATATTTGGAAAATAATTATTCTTTTAAATGAGTTTCACATTGGAGTCAATTACTAATGCAGTGTCTGCCTTTTTGATGTTTTGGGTTTATCCATCCTGTCCACGTTTGGAGTAGGCGGTCTTGGTGTTAAGATCTAAGAGTGCTCGTTGCTCATTGTGTGAGGGTGTCATCATTCATTGAGCTTGGGGTAGACGTGGGGGTAGGGGGCTGGAGGAAAAGTTGTGTGGAAGTGTGGTCAGAATGGGAGTCCAGTTGCTCCTTAAGGTTTTGCCCTGTTCTCTTTCGGTCCTGTAGCTCTCTTGTTACTGTGGCTAGCTCCTTCCTGTAGTTTTCTCTCTTTTCTGTAGCCCTGTCACCTCGTCTGTTAGTGCCACCATCTTCTTCCCTCATCTGTCCCTCCTCTCCTACCTGTCTCTTTGTCTCTATCTGTCTCTCTCTGTTAGTGTGACGCATGGTGCTGAAGGAGATTCTCTCTCTCTCCCAGGAAGGTCTGTGGCACTGAAGGAAGATGTGTTGCAGTGCAGTTCTTCAGAGCTCAGTTTTGGTCTCTGCCGCTTCATCAGGGAGGTCAGGCGGCCCAATGGCGAGCCGTACAGCCCCGACAGCATCTTTTACCTGTGCCTGGGGCTCCAGCAGGTACAATCTACCTACGCCCCACCTGCAGCAGATATATCCTATCTACATCTTACCCCACCTCCCTAGAGCAGGTAACCATCCCTAACCCTAACCACATCTACCTGCTGCAGGTATACCCTAACCCCACCACCTTGCAGCAAGTATACGTTAATCACACCTCCCTGAAGTAGGTATACCCTAACCACACATACAACCAGCAGAACCCACCTCCCAGGTGTCACCCACCTCTGCCTGAGGCTCCAGCACGTACCCTAGACCTCTATCTCCCCAAACCCTGCTTAGCGCTTAGCAGTTTATCTGTGGTTGTGCTATCTCTCTCTCTTAGTACCTGCTTGAGAATGGAAGGATCGAGAACCTTTTCACTGATCAGCTGTACAGCGACTTCACCCTGGAAATCACCAAAATGCTCAGGGACTGGAAACCAACCGTACTGCCAAGTGGTGAGAGACGCACACAAGACACAAGTGCTAACACATGTATACACACACACACACACACACTTACACATACATACATACACACTAAACAGACACGCACGCTGTCTCTCTCTCTCTCCTGTGATGCACACTGTTGCCCAGGTTACCTGCGCTGGCGGGTGGAGGAGGAGTTCCTGTGGGCGTGTAAGCAGCTGGGCGCGTACTCCCCCACCGTGCTGCTCAACACCCTGCTCTTCTTCAGCACCAAGCTCTTCCGCCTGAAGACCCTCCCCCAGCACCGCCGCCTCTCCTTCTCCAACCTCACCCGCTGCACCCGCCAGGGCGCCGGCCCCAAGTCCGCCTACCTGCGCTTCTGCCCTGCCCGCAGGGACCCTGCAGCTACAGGTGAGCGCTCCCCGAACACCTGTGCGCGTGTGTGTTTATGTGTGTCTGTGTGTATGCGTGGGTGTGTACATGTATGAGTGTGTGTGAATGTGGTGGCGTAGATGTTGAGTGTGTGTGTGTGTGTGTGTGTGTGTGTGTGTGTGTGTGTACAGTAAGTGTGCGTGGTTACTAACCTGTGTGCCTCCCGTGGACATAGAGACACCAGCATTACCAGCGAAGAGGAGGAAGGAGGAGGATGAAGAGGAGGATGTGTTGGAAATGCCAGAGAATACGGAGAACCCTCTACGATGTCCCGTTAGACTGTATGAATTCTACCTCTCCAAGTGGTGAGTTTCGCCTTCTCCTCTACCCCTGTCCCCTCCTCCTCTGCTGCCTTACCCCTGTGTCCTCCCTCTCCTCCTGTTTTAGGTAAATTTAGTGCCCCTGGTGTGTCAAGTTAAAAACAATGAGCTAAATGCAAGAGAAAGGATAGAACTGCTATCTTTCCAAAGTAGCACATAACAAATATAACTGAATAAAATAATAACAATAGCATTATAACATAATACAAAGCTTTATGTAATATAACAGGTTAAACATAAATATAAATTTATAACATAATCTAAACTTCTATGTTACAAAATAACGTTTAGCAAAGTTATGGATGTACTGGTGCAGATTGTTATTGTACAAGGCTGTGCGTGGGGCATTCCATTTGAATCCTACAGGTATCCACACAAACACACTCACAAGTGCGCGCACACACACACACACACACACACACACACACACACACACACACACACACACACACACACACACACAGACCCTCAGCTTCAGAATCTGGCGCACTACTGAAACCCTGCAGCTTTGCACAGGCGTACCTGACATTGGCAGCTGTTTGTCTGCGTGGTGCTGCACCCACACTCCGCTGAACATCTTTCTCACGGAACCGAAAAGCCATCTGCATAATAATGCTCACAGCCCCCAGATCCGCTGAGCTAAGGAGTGTGAGGGGAGAGTGGGCACCAGTCATCCAGGGCTCATTTTCTGGTGATGCAGTTACTTACAGTATGTACCACGTAGTCTCAGGATTATTGATACTTATGTGGTTTGGCTTTTGTTTTTTTTTTTATGTGGGAATTCAAGCTTATGACAATTTTCTGACTTCTCAGTAGTGTTGCTTACCGCTACCCAGCTACATTGCATAAATAAGTACCCCTGGTCTGATCAGAACTGTGTCTTCCTTTTTTTAAAAAAATTCTCTACTGATTTTTGGGTAATATTTATTTTACCACCAACATTAGATAAGTTGTTTACAATGAAACTCAGTTTGATTTCATTCCTTGTTGAAATTTAAAGATCACAAAAGTTACTGAGGGCAACTCACAGTTATTATGTTGGCTCTCTGTCTCTGGTTTAGAGAATGACTGTATTGACTCTCTGTCTCTGGTTTAGAAAGTGACTGTTTTGGCTCTGTTTCCCTGGTTTAGGAAACCACTGTTGGCTCTATGTCTCTGGTTTAGAGAGTGACTGCTGGCTCTCTATCTCTGGTTTAGAGAATGACTGTTGGCTCTCTGTGTCTGGTTATAGAGTGACTGTTGGCTCTGTCTCTAGAGAATGACTGTTGGCTCTCTTTGTCTGGTTTAGAGAATGACTGTTGGCTCTCTGTCTCTGGTTTAGAGAGTGACTGTTGGCTCTCTGTCTCTCTCCAGCCCTGATGAGGTGAAGCAGCGGACAGATCTGTTCTACCTGCAACCTGAGCGCTCCTGCATGCCCAACAGCCGTCTGTGGTACTCCTCCCAGCCACTAGAGAGCGCCATGCTGGAAAATATGCTCACACGCATACTCACTGTCCGGGAAGTGCACTTGGAGCCCGCGACACCGACATTTCAGTCCAACGAGGAGAACTCTGAGTGACCAGATCAAGAGAGAGGCATGCACACACACACACACACACACACACACATACACACACACACACACACACACACACACACACACACACACACACACACACACACACTCCCTGACACTCTCACATACTGACACAGTCACTCAAACATAGACACAGGCACACAGTCGCAGACACAGGCACGCACATAAATACAGTGGCTGGAGAAAGTGTTCACCCCTTTGGAGTTTTACCACATTTTGTTGTGTTACAACCTGAAAGTTTAAAGTTTAATATCGTAATGTACTTGGCTTCCATTCCGAAGTCATATTGGATAAGTTCACTTGTGGTAGGGCTTGAATGGTGTTATGCTCACATTCACTGGTCTGTGAGTGTTGTTAGCCTGGTCTGACACTGTTGCTCATTTAACTTGAATGGATACACTTATGTTCTATTGTGCTATAAGTCGCTCTGGATAAGAGCATCTGCTAAATGCATGTAATGTAATATAATGCATCTAAATGAATTTTTTTCCTACAATAAACAAAACCTCAAATATACAGAAACACAATACAAAACACTCCAAGTCATTGTTATTGAAAAAGGAAATTGAATGAAAAATATGAAACCAAGTTTGGATAAGTATTCACCCCTCTGAGTTATTTTGCATTTAGTGTGTGGTTACTCCCCTTTTGCAACAGTTATAGCCTCAAGTCTTTAGTGGTAAGTTTTTACAAGCTTTTCACATTTTGCCTACTCTTACATGCAAAACTGATCTAGTTGTTGCACATTACGTGGGCATTGGCGGTGTACAATAATCTTCAGCTCCTGCCACAGATTTTCTATTGGACTTTGACTTGGTCACTCCAGGACGCCCACTTTTTGGCTCTGTATATGGGGTCGTTGGCCTGTTCAAAGATGAATCTTCATCCCGGTGTCAGGACTTTTGCAGACTGTTCTTGGTTTTAACGAAGGATCTACTGTTGTTTTTCTCCATCACTTCTTCCTTTGATTCTGGCAAACCTACCAGTCTCTGCCAATGAAAAGCAACCGCACAGTACAATGCTGCCATTGCTATGCTTCACAGTAAAGATGGTGCTATCAGAGTGATGAGCAGTGCCCTTCTTTCACCAGATGTGACATTTAGCATTAAGGCCAAACAAATCAATTTTTGTTTCATCACACCACAAAAGTTTTTTTCCACATTGTTTGAGAGGCTTCCACGTGCCTAACTGCATACTCCAAATGGGACTTAATATGACATTTTTTAAAGTATGGCTTCCTCCTCAACACCCTACCATACAGTCCAGATTACCGGAGTACCTGAGGAATTGTGTCTGTGTCCCCGTCTCTTTCTCAGAATTGTTGGGAAAGTTCCTTTGACTTCACATTTCCTTGTATGGAATGCCCAGTGGTGGGACCTCACAAGGACAGTTGTTTTAACCTTACAAAGACAGGTGTGTTTGATCTAAAGTGTCAACCATTTCAGATATGCACAGGTTGATACTATCCAACAAATTGCGTGAGGTCTGAAGGCAACTGGCTGAGCCAGAGCATATTTAGGTTATTACTAACGGGGTGAATACTTTTCCAAAGACAATTTTTAGGAGTTTTGTTTTTAATTAATTTATTTTTTAGCCTCCATTTTTCAGCACAGCAGGTTGTGTAGATCAGCAGAAAAAAAACATCTAAATTGATCAGATTCAGGCTGTAACACAACAAAATGTGGCAAAAGTCCATGGGGGTAAATACTTTCTCCAGGGACCAGATAGACAGACAGGCACACACACACAAACACACACACACACACACACACACACACACACACACACACACACACACACACACACACACACACACACACACACACACACACAGTGAAAACTGGTTAACCTCAGAATGAGAGTTTTCTTTTGAAAAATAACACTGATGTGTGAAATTTGAATGTTTATGTCTACGCGCTTATGTGTGCATGTGTGTGGTGGTGAAAGTGTGTCTGTCTCCACACCTGATAAAGGTATGCATGTGCACCAGGCATTCCTCTTTGTATTTGCGCACATGTGTGTGTGCAGGAGTGTGTGTATGTGTGTGTGGATACATACATATGTATTTGCAGATGAAATATGAGTGTATTGTTGTTGGGGTCTCTACAAATAGCATATAGTGACAGATTCAGGAGTAAGAATTTAGATGCAGGAAATGGTATAAGGGTATAGTTTCAGGTAAAGGTGTACATTTCTACCAGGAATTTCTCAGGAGGAACAAATTATACTGGTATTCAAGTTAAGCTGGCAGTGATCACCACAGTGGGGTTATCATGCTTAATAACCATATGTAGTGTGATAAGCATAATATAATAATTAGCTTAACAAATGGCAGTATTTGGTTTTATTAAAATACTTAGAATGTTGCTGCTGCTGTTGAATGATATATCTAGAGTGTCTATCTGAAGAGCTTTGAAGAGTGGTAACAGGTTGAAACATCCATGGTCAGTTCAGCCTGAATGTAAGGATAATGCAATGGACTAATTTCTATTGTTTTTCTGCAGTTAAACCAGGTTTACAGTGTTACACCACATTTATACACTGAATTCTCTATGGAGAAGTAAAGAAACAATACATATACTGTTATTAAAAGATATTTTTACCCCCTTTATGATGTGTTTTTTTCCACTCTGTCTTGTTTGGGAACTAAAACTTCACAGGATGAAAATGTCTACACAAAAAATCTGAAAAAATGCTGTAACTGTTCGTGAAGCCATAAAAAAGGAGTCACTTCTGTGCCATCATTGTCTGCCATAACTGAAAATGTCTTGGAAATATTGATAAGATGGGTAATCATAGGTGGGATGTAAGCAGAATGGAAATAATCCATGCTCCTACTTTGGAGACTATCTTGGAGACCAATCTTCCAAAACAAGATTGTTGGTCACTCTTGCTGTTAGTTGCGTCCCACTGTGCAAGGCTTGTGTTTGATGGGGTGCTATCCCAGAGACCCCAAACCCAAAGGCCCCACTGTCCCACCCTTCATGCCTTACATGGCAGCATACACAGGACAGTGACCTGTCATGGAACGAACTGGAACGCAATCTGAGTTTGGTATTTCCGTTACCTGGGTGAAAAAACTACCTGCTAATGATCTGGTAGCACTATTACTATTCCTGTTCATACTGGTCTTGGAATGGGTGGGAGAAATATGGACATGTCCTGGTCGATGGAAGCCATCCTCCTAAAAGATATGTGTGTGTCCCCAGAATTGTCACTGAATCAATAGTTCAACATCACAATGATTTAGTTGTGGAACTACATATAATTCATTCTTGTAGCTTTTTGGTGCACAGTGCAAAAACGGTTAACATCACAGCAACTGTCAAATTAGAATACTTATCCTGACGGAAGTCGAAAGATCTCACTTCAAGTCATTACTGTGAGTTAAAAATCATCACAGCAAGTTACAGGTAATGACATTCACATTCTGCAGTGTGTGTCATGTACTGCAATTCAATGAAAATCACACCCCAGGATCATTAGGCTATCATCTGTGAGCAGCAGCCTTATTTTTACAGAATGACGTATATCGGCTGCTAATACACGGGATTCATTTGTCATGACAAATTCATTCCATAAGAGGGGATCTGCCAGGTCCTGATCTGCTGGTTTTAGGGAGTCTGATGTAAACACGCAGAATAAGGAATTGAAGCATTTGGTTCTGTTTTCACATTATCGGCTGTGTCTCTTAATAGTTTCTCCATCTTACGTAGTTTTGTGTATTATATGGAAAACAGTTGTTTAAGGTACTTTCACGGACCTCTCAATGTTCTGTGTCGCATCTCTATGACTGTTAGCGCATCACTACCAACAATAGAGCAAATATCACATCAGCATAATCATTGAACAAGAGGTACTGTGTGGGCCTGCGTGGGCCTGCTACACCTGTTGCCCAGCGCAGACCTTACTCTGCTTACTTTTGCAAGTAAGGCATGCTTGACCGCAAGCCCACTGCAGTCTGTGTTTTTGTCTTAAGATTAATACATTCAAAGCGCAGTTAAGCCATACACCCCCCAATTGCTGAACGGCTGCGTCTCTGAGCTGTTGGCGATTTCTGTATGACCACGAAAGCTTCATGCATAATTCATTTTCTCTACTCTCTCACTTCCGTCTCTAAGCAGCGGACCAGCAAGCTACAGCAGGATCATGCATAATTCATTCTTCGCAGTCTAATACCGTTAAGCAATGGACTGACAGTTTGTGCGTCCGATTTGAGGAAAAAAAAATAGCAGGCGCTGTAGACAGAGTTTGCATCAGAACTGCTCTGCATGAATAAACATTATTTCCCACTCTTTAGTTACTGTATAATTCATTATTCCTCTGTGGCAACTCTGCCAAAAAATGTGCACTATTGCTGTAAATCCATGGAATGACGCTGATATCCTCATTTATTAGCTGTTATTGATTATTATTTGGTCAGCAGCCATGCCATCCTGAAATTCACTCTTGCCTGATGGCTGAAGCTAAACAAAGATGTACTTAGTATTTGGATGGGAGACCTCCTGGGAAAACCAGGTTGTTGCTGGAAGTGGTGCTGGTGGGCCAGCAGGGGGCAGTCTTCCCCCCGACCTTACAGGAGACCAATGCCCCAGTGCAGTGATGGGGACACTGTGTTACCGGAGAAGCTGTAGTTCAGATGAGATGTGAAGGTCCTGACTCTCTGTGGTCATTGAAGATCCCGTGGAAACTCTCGCAAGGAGTCGGGGGTTTTCCAGTGTTATAGCTAAATTCTTAATTCCTGGCTCTTTCAGTCTGGTCATCTAATAATGCCCCCCCATTAAATGGCTAAATAATTCCCTCCATATCAGCTGACAGCTGTCAGTTCTGGTGTAAAATGGTTTTCAGAGCATTACCCGGGTAGGTGCTACATGTTAGTAGTGGTTGAAGTGAAATCCCCCCACCCCCATCCTCTCCTTATTGTAAAGCACTTTGATAACCTTAAAAGGTCCTAGATATGGAATATCTAGTCCATTCCATTCGATTATTAGATTGAGATCTAGCACTGTCTGCGCTGACATTATCCCTGTCTTTGTGAAAGGGAGACTGTGACTCTGTGTGTGTCTTTGTGAGAATAGGGTTTTTGACAGCAAGATTTATCCCTCTTACATTGTATGCTCAGGAGCTGCCATTGTGAGATTTAAAATGTTTTTAAGCCCTCCCAGCATTCACTCCATGAATGATTGGAAGGGCAATTATACTCATTTAGCAATCCATTGAAGCAATTGGCACCTTCTGGCAAAGTAGGTTTAACTAGGTAGAGTTTTCTTACTTGAAACTAACAGAGGATCAAGACAATCATTTCATGGTGCAACTACCTCCTCCTCTTTGCCTTTATTTCCGGTCATATTCATGTCATATCTTATTGGTAATACACTCCCTGGTTATGCAAAGACTGTTTTAATGCTGTATAGAGATAGTGGCAGTTTCACTATGCAAAAAACCCAAGGGGTTAGCAATGATATATAATTCGGGGTGGGGCATTTCTGCACTGCAAAGTTCATAGTTTGACACTACAGAACAAGAGACACAAGAGAACAGGAGTGTGCCCATTCAAATTAAATGAGCAACAGTGTCAGATGAGGCTAACAAGACTCCCAGCAAGTTAACTTGTGCAAACCTGAAGTAAATACCTCAAGTAAGTACACTACCATATATCACACAATCACTATATCACAGTATCCATAACAGATAGCGATACTACATGTAAAGTAAGCAGCAAGTAATAAAAGTGGCAGGTGTTTGGGGTGGGATGGAGGTGGAAACGAGATGTAGTCTGAAGAGGTGGTTCTTCAGTCTGCGTTGGGAGATGACCAGTAATTCGGCTGTCCTGACCCACATGGGAACTTCTTTTAACCATTGGGGGACCAGGACAGTCAGGCATCACGGCTGAGAGGAGCGACCCCTTAGAGGAGCGTGAGTTACCCCAAGGTTGCAGAGGGCAGTTATCTCGCTAGTACCAGTTTGTGTAGTTGAACACAGCTCTGATCAGTAGCTGGTGCTGATCAACAGACATATTTGTATTATCACCAAGCAACATACTGTATTCCTTTTTTCTAATGAATGGTTTAGATGTTATTGTTTGTTAAAGGATTTAAATGTGCATCCTTTGTCTCTGTTTCTGTTGCATGTTCTTCACTGTTGCTACTGGGTTCAAGGGCTTTTCATTGCAATACTGGTTAGAGCTGCCTAGAGCAGAATGATTGTCACTGTTAGAGTCTGTATGTTCCCACCTCATCCCCTTGTTATCAGTGTAATGTGAAGTCTGATTTTTGCTCTCTGTCAGAGCTGCCCCCAGTGCAGTCCAAGCCAAACTCTGGCGCCCTCAGGTGGATTCAAGTGGAGTGGCCCCACAACCTCAACACATACTGTACATACAGTATGTATACCAAGGAGCAGCCACTGCAGGTCAGTGTACACACGAGTGTGTCACACTCATGCTCATGCTCATTCACTTATACTTTCTCAGATACATGCACCTGCACACACACACACAGATATACTCACCCACCCTATCTCTCTCTCTCACACACAAACACACACACACATGCGCATACATGTTCATTCTCACACACGCACACATATATGCATGCATGCAAGCACACACATACACACACACATAACATCATTTTTATTACATTGTGCTGTGTATTTGTCATTTTAAAATTGTAATAGTTTTTTGCATACAAAGTTGGTATTCCTGGCCCTCACCAAACTGTAGGTGTCTGTTTATAGTCTCCTCTCTTATTAAGACATTGCTGTTTATTTGTATTTATCCAGACTGTACATCAACTGACATCTCATTTTACAGCTGGATATTGAAACAATTTGTATTAAGCAGGGTACAACAGCAGTGCTGTAACTAAGAATGAAACCATTTCCTGCCTTCCTGCTCATTTTTTAACGACCACACTGCACTCCAGTAACATCATGAAGAACAACCGGTCACATGGTGCTATTCCCAGTATCTGACTGGGTTGTTGCACAACAGTGTGGTGTTCCTAGTGTCTCACAGGGTTGATGGACAACAGTTTGGCGTTCCTAGTGCCTGACTATGTTGCTGTGCAACAATGTGGTGTCCTTTGTATTGTGCCAGTCCTACCCTCTCGCCAGAATAAAGAATAATAAAGATATTCAGTCCAGTCTGTAAAAAACAAATGTAATGATAATACTGTTTCTCTGAGAGAATAAGTACTTGTAAGCACTCAGCACTTATGTAAGAGTGTGTGGGAGAGAGTGAGGGAGAGGGAGAGAGAGGGAGAGCACGTCCGCACCGCCTGAGCAAGAGTGTGTGTGGGAGAGAGGCCAGAGGAAGAGAGGGATGAGAGCAAACCGAGGGTGGGGAGGGAAAAAAACAAGGGATGGGGCAGTCAGAGAGAGAGAGAGAGAGAGAGAGAGCTGGACAGAACTGTAGATAGAGATAAAGAGGGGGAAGGGGGCTTTGAGGAAGACTTCTGTTGCAACAGGTGATATTTCCTCAAGCACACAAATGGAAAAGTACAATTGATAAGAGGGTGAACCCTGTACTGAGTGTGTGTGTGTGTGTGTACGTGTGCACACATGCAAGTGTGTGCATGCATGCTGAGATTACCATACACTCCAGCCTGTCATGATCTACAAGACACTCACTGTATTCACACTAACTCTGCAGAGACTAAACATAATCTGTTGTATTTTTCTTTTACGTTTCATCTGTTATTAATAATTTACCTTTTCCAATATTATCATATTTTTGTATAGAATAATATTTTGGTGTATGTACTTAGGTACAGGAAATGTTCTAGTGACTGGGCACTGCCTTATGCCCATTGCACACAGTTTCTCCTAACCGAAACCGATGAGTATGATAGCTGGTGTGACACGCCTGTCAGTGCCTGTTGGCTCTCATCTGGACCCCTCTTTACTGATTTGATACGATCAGTCCCTGTTGGTAGGAAGCAGTTTGAGTCAAGGTGGCATACCGTGGTTTCTGCTACCAATCCTTCACACATTGGCTAGTGTGCCTTTTCAAAGTTTGGCAGCTGAACACACAGCCAGTTTTAAAGGGTAATAATTTTGACATGGATTCATCCCTTGCCAGCTAGAATGCTTGCTTCTTAGTCAAACTGTGAAAACATGAAGCAAAGCCACTCCACCAGTGATCATGAATCATCAGCAAGATCGCTTCTCCTGCATTCATGAATCCTAAATGTGATCATCAGGACTACATGACCCCATCCAGTAGGAATGTAGACTGTGATGCATAGCTGTAAAAATTATTTATTGTTAAATTTTATTCAACACTTGAAAGATACAAGTCATGAAAAATACAAATTATTCTCATTGCGATTTCATTTCATCGTTTTTGACTTCTAATGTCTTGTTGTTCACACCCATTGTTTAATGCTTTTAATACTCTCCACTGCACAGCAAATGCAGCACATTCCTCTGTGTGTGCCTGCTAAGATGCTGGGATGGTTTAGGGCTACATCATCTTCTGAAAAAGAAAATAATTATAATTTGTTGAAAACCTGTTATCCTGACATAAAGTTTTTTTTTTCTAATGCTTTCTCCCAGTTGTGCAGCCCTATTTTTGGAATCACCAATTGGATATGCCGTGCTCGTCTTACCACGACAACAACTGTGTTCGTGTAGGAGTGCCGGGACATAGCAAATGCAACCCCTTCAATATACTCACACGCCAACTGTGGCTATTTTTCACACTGCAGGTCTCCCAGCACACTGCAGCAAGCTACACACCAATTGGAGGATGGGCGCGGCTTCACTGATGTCGTCCAAGCAAGTCTGTCCCGTTCCTGTGGTCAACGTCAGGTGCTGACGCAGTGGGATCGAATGCTGATCATAAACCTCAGCATGCACTGAAAGCAAATGGCTTAACTGCTGTGCTGTTTTCTCTCAATTTATTCATTTTATTCTGGTCGCTGTTATTCCAGTATAATTTTATGTCACACAAGCTTATGCGTTTTCAAAGGCGTTTCTGTGGAGATGGGGGTTGGGGGGGGGGGTAGGATGTAGGATGTACAATCACCGCAACTGTTCTCCTCTGCTGCATAAGAAAAATCCGGAAATAAAAAGTTGTAGTAGTAATTTAATTGACTTGTGAATAATAGATGTACTTAATACTTGGATCTTACTTAATTCACGGTTGACAGATGCTTTCATGTTCTTTTTGTAATTCATTAAAAGCCAGGCATTCTCTATTTTGATCTGTTAATATCCATCCGAGCAAGTTCTTTTCATTATTTAACACAGTACTATATTGCAGGCTCCAGTGTGTGGAAGTTATTTTTTAATCTGTGCTACTGTCTTTGACAAACCTGCAAAAGAAGTCTTACAGAGGGCAATGTCACGAAGAGTGCTGTGTTAATTGCCTGGTTTGCTGTGAACGTCAGCATTTCTATATGCTGCAAGTATAGAGAGGATAAGCAAAAATGTGAGCCACTGAACTTTACCACACACCTCCCCTTCTCCCCAGCTGCCAAATTTTGCACCCTCACTCAGTAATTTGTTGTCCTTTGTCCTTGTTGTGTGGATCTGACTGATGGCTGTGAGGGAATTTAATGAGAACCTGAGCTTTTTCTCATTATAATGCTTTAACTGGGATTGTCTTGTCTTGAGATTAGAAAAAAAGAGGGTCTGCAAACAAGAACAAGAGAGAGAGAGGAAGAGAAAGAGCACACCAGCAAACAGGAGAGAGAGAAAAAAAACTGAGTGAGAGAGACAGCGAGCGAGAGAGAGAGCAGGAGAGAGGCTGACAGGGAGAGGGAGATATTGTGGGGGAGATCGAGTGAGAGAGAGTGAACAAGAGCAAGGAGAGAGACTGAGGGAAAGAGGGAGGGAATGAGTGAGTGATAGAGAGAGGAGAGAGACTGAGGGAGAGAGCAAATGAGCGAGGGATAGGGAGAGAGAGATTGAAGGAGAGAGCAAATGAGCGAGAGAGAGAGGCTGAGGGAGAGAGCGAGAGAGAGAGAGAGAGAGAGAGTGAGGGGGGTTTAGAATGGGAGATTTCTTTAGCAGCTGCAGACCATTTGCGCTCTGTAGGAGCGTGAGAACATGGAAGGACACAGCGAGAGAGGGAGGAGCCGGGCTGGTGGGAAGCTTTGTGTTTTGGTGTGAGTAGCGAGGGAACGAGCGCGTGGCAGAGTGTGTCCAGCGAGAGAGAGGGAGGGAGAGAGAGAGAGAGAGAGAGAGAGAGAGAGAGAGAGAGGGGGACAAAGACTGCGTCCAGGCTGTCTGCCGTCGCTGAGCTGGCCGGATTTTCTGGGCATGTGGCTTGATGCCCCAGCAGCGTAATCCGGGTCTTCTGCCTCAGGGTCAGTTTCTGGGGAGGGAGGAGGAATCAGAGGCAACGGCAATGGGGGAAGAAAGACAAACTCTCCCCCGTGCGCGAAAGTTCCCGGGGTTCCGCGGCCGCCTCTGCGAAGCAGGAATTTGGGGTTCTACCTTTGTTTACAGCAGGGCCGTCTGAGATCAGTCACGATGATAATGACTAAGAGGCGCTGCGGACAGCGACAAGGGCAGACGAATCAAACGCGCGCTGCAATGGAAATAAAAGATAAAAGCGGAAACAAAGAACAACAGCGAGACGCGACCCTGCAAGGACTCAGGACCGGAAGGGACAGTGAGTTTCATGCTGTAGTTTTAAAATAACTGCCTTTAAGTTGTGCTTTTATATTACGGCTTTTGAAATACGATTCCATACAATACTGGACTGTACAAGCGCTGTGTTTTCCCTGAACTTCCAAGCTCCATCTGCTGTTTGGAGATGGGAAGCAGACAGAGTCAATGGTAAAGCAATAAGAACTGAAGCAAGAGGAGCATGTGTACTGTCAGCCGTTACCAGCCCATCTCTTTCTCTGTCTGTCGCTCCTCTTTCAAATGCCTGTGTCCCAGAGAAATGTTCCCGTTGTAAGAAAGAGGGGTCAGAAAAAGGAGGTAACAGCCAGGGAGATTGAGATTGTGGAGTAAGGAATTGTGGGAGAATCTTGCCGTCTCTCTGATGGAAGTGGAGTGGCGTTCTCCTTGCCTGGACTCTGGAACAGAGCGTCTCTCCCTCTCTCTCTCATGGTAGCGCTTCAGAGCTGATCGACGTGTCACGCACGCTTTGTGCTTCTGATCGGCGGAAAACAGCGGTAGAAACTCCGCGCGCAGCACCCCACGGCACTCCCCCATTCACTGCCACCGTCTCCTGCTTATGGATTACAAAACCATTTCTCATTCAACACACAAAAAGACCGGGCAGACTGGCAGCACTCAGGCACTAGCATTCGTGCCCGAGTGCAAGTGAGCGATTCTGTCAGCAATTGTGTGTTATTGAGCAATTTTGTGTGTGTGTGTGTCTTGTGGATATTGTGTGTCAGTGTGTTGCTGTGTGAGTGTGCTGTGGAAATTGTGTGTGAATGAGTGGTTGTGTGTGTTGTGGAGATTGTGTGTGAGTGAGTGATTGTGTGTGTGTAGTGGAGATTGTGTGTGAATTAGTGGTTGTGTGTGTTGTGGACATTGTGTGGGAGTGAGTGATTGTGTGTGTGTGTGTGTGTAGTGGAGATTGTGTGAAAATGAATGGTTTTGTGTGTGTGTGGAGATTGCAAGTGTGCGATATCATGCTTAAGTTTGCACCGTTAGGAAATCGCTAAAGTGGTTCTGGAATAAAACCGCACCGGGTTTCACCCAGTGTGAGCGTCGGGGCAGTTTTGTGAGGGGGTGAGGGGCAGTTTCGGGAGCTATGGGGAAGCCCCTGAGCCGCCCGGACTGCCTGCGCAAGCGGCCGCGCTGCCTGGGGAAACGGGAGGACCAGGAGGGCTACATCGAGGACTGCTACGTCCCCCAGCGCTCCATCTACGACACCATGCGCATCAACGAGCAGATCGACCAGGGCTCCGGGGGCGGCGAGGACAGCACCCTCTCCAGCAACGGCACCCTGGGAACGGGCGCCGGGGGCACCTTCGAGGGCCGGTCGGCCACCTCCTCCAGCACGAAGAGGCTGGACGAGAGGGTGATCTTCGACTCTCTGAAGCTGACGGTGGAAGGGCAGAGCAGCTCGCCGGCGGGGGGCGTGGGGTCCGTCTCGCCCAGCGTGTCGTCCACGTCCTCCGGCCCTGGCGGAGCCGCGGCCGTGAACAAGCGATGGCAGCAGAGCAGCGACAAGAAGGACCACGCCAGCCGGCGCTCCTGGAAGACCTTCATGCCCCCCGAGTTTGCGGAGAGGCTTGAGGTCACTCCTGGGGAGGCCGTGGAGAAGCCGCTGACCCCGCTGCCCCTGCCTCTCAGCACCCACACGCCCCCCCTCATATCGCCCTACTCCGGCTCGCCCATCTCCTCCGGTCCCCGCACCCCTCCCGTGTCCTGTTCCCCTTCGCAGCCTCTGACGCCGGCCCCGCTCCCTGCCCCTCTCATCCCCCAGAGACACTCCCAGCCTCACACCACGATAGCAGCCTTGTCGCCGCCCTCCTCCCAGAGGCCCCAGTGTGGGCGGGACATCCTGGCGGAGCTGGAGAGGAGGGGAGCGGCGGCTATACCCTTGGCTCGACTTGACCACCGAGGATTCATGAGAGTCTCATCTGCAAAGGCATCAGACTCAGGAAGTGAGCGAGATTCCCCCGTTCCGGAACAGGACAATGACACTGCCCCCCTCTTACCCCCTCTGGTGTCCCCCCAGCCTGAGGCCGAGGCCGGCCCCACCACCTGCACCTGGCCGCGGAGGCTGATGGGAAGGAGGAGGACCGTGAGCCAGGGTGGCGTGCTTCACAAGCTGCCCATTCTTCCGCCGCTGCCCCCCTTGCTGGCGGAGCACAGCGAAGTGGACGAGGAGTCTCTCCATCTTCTGGACACCCCCTCCTCTGCCCCGCCGGTGCAGGGGGGCACCGTGGGGGGGCGGCTGCCGGCCTGGTCCGCGTGTGCTGGGGAGCTGCGTGAGCGCTCCGCTTCAGAGCTCCGCTTTGAGGAGGATGAGCGGAAGGTTCTGGAGGGCTTGGAGGAACGAGAAGAGGAGGAGGAAGAGACAGAGGGAGGGAGAGGGAGAGGGAAAGAGGGAGAGGAGGGGGACAAGGGGGAGCAGAGCATGGAAAAGGGCTGGGAGGAGGTGCTGGAGAAGGTGAATGCTCTCTGGGAGGGGGGCGTGGAAGACGCCAACCTGCCAGGGTGGGAGTCCAGGAACACGGGCTCCTTGGGACCTTGGCCAATCCTACCCCCTCCGTCTGGGTTTGGGGGCCCGGAATCCCCCACCACACCCTCCTGCCTCAGCTCAGTGCCCAGCACGGATGACCTCTTCCTGGGCCTGGGACCAAGTCGGTCCCAATCCCACACAAGCCTGAGGGAAGAGGGAGCTCAGCCTGGTCCGGACCAACACGATCCGGTCCAGTCCCAGCCTGACCAGCAGCTGGCCGATGCAGAGAGCCACATGGGGGTGAGGAGACAGGAGGAGGAGGAGGACAGCAAGAGTTCTCCCAAAACAGAGACGGACCACACGGAGGAGCTCAGCTCTGACCCCACGCGGGAGTCGGACTCCAGCGGGATCCAGATGTCCAACCCGGACCACACCGCCCACTCCGACACCTTTTCCAACACCGAGCGGCCGGAGTATGACTCGGACCTGAGCAGTGCGACGTCTCTGGACCGAGAGGAGGAGGAGAAGGAGGAGAAAGAGGGGAAAGAAGGAGGAGGAGGATGGCTCGAGATCCAGCGGGAATCCCCTTCCCTTCACTCCCCGTCCCCAGAGAACCCGTACTCTGACCGGGAGGAACCAACAGAGGAGGAGGAACCCCTAGAGGAAGAGCCCGCAAAGACACACTCTGGCTTAGGGGTGGATCATAGTGAAAGGGAAGGAGAAAAAGAGGGAGAAAGGCCACAGACAGAGGAAAGAGCAGATGAAACGGAGGAGGGGGAGGCTCAGACTTGTAAGAAGGAGGTGGTTGGCTCTGTGCCATGTGAGAGGATCACGGAAGTGACCTCTGAACTCCCAAAGCCCGCTGAAGGAATGGAGCCACAGAGCAGTGCCCCTGCCTTGACTCTGGAGATGGGGGACCAGAAGGGACTGCCCAGGGTAGACACCCCACCTTCCAGAACAGACTCCCCGCTTCCCCTGTCCCCCTCCAAGCACGAGGTGCGGGGGTCAGGGCTGGAGAGCGGGGACGCAGACGCCTTCGTTGTGACGGACAGTTTTGTGTACCTTGCGGTTTCAGTGCTGCCCCCGTTCTCTCAGAGCCTCCCCCTGTCTCCCCTTGCGGAGTCTGCACCCGGAAGCCCCCTGCTCCAGCCGGGGCCGGAGCTCGGCGAGAGCGACTTCCTCTCTACCGACAGCTTTGTGTACCTGGCTGCTCCGGAGCGCCACCCCCTGGCTACTGATGGCAGCTCCACCTGCGGGAACTCCCAGGAGTCCGACTCCGAGGGCAGTCAGTCCGGGGTGGACTTCGTGCTCGGCTCCATGACTGGAGACAGCGACTCGGACAGGTCTGAATCGGAAGCAGAACGGGCCTCGCCATCCTGGGACCACTGGGACGAGCTGGAGCCGGACGTGTTGCAGGGGCTGTTCGGTGACGACCAATCAGAACCCAGTCAGTGGGCACCGGGAGGGCCTGAATGCAGGATTGCTCCTGACCAGGAAGGGGCAGACCTGGGCGGTCCGGCCTCACTCGATCCTGAGGACACAGAGCCCCACAAAGAGGTACAGTCAGTGTCTGGGTCAGGCAGTTTCTCGGCCTGTCACTCAAGCAGTCTGTCCATCAGGGTCATCCAGCTATACAGCAGACTCTTCATCTAGCCAATCGTTCTGTCCTGCTTTTTCATAAGGACATTGATTAACCAATCATACTGTAGTATTTTTATCCCAGTGCAATATCTAATCAATCATTCAGTGGAATCTTCAGCTCAGAACAGCGTCAGTGTATAACCAGTCAGTGTATAACCAACCATATTGTCTCATCCTCAGGTCAGGACAATGTCTAACCAATCATACTGTAATTTTTCGAGCAGTGTTTTTTTGTGGCACTTAACCCATGCTCATATCAGTTTAACCAGTTCTCTAATTCTCTCCATTCCTCTTCCAGTTCAAAGCATAAACCACCCTGCCCCCGGCGCTCAGCTCGACCACAATCCCCCCAGCTTTACCACTCACCCCCACTCTGTCCCTCTCCTGCATCTCCTGCTCTTTTTAAATTAAAAAAAATCTTTATTCCCGCTACAGTCATGCATTTAACTGAGTCATATCAATTGATCTTCCACCTCTAGCAACCAGCATATACCGGCACATTCCCACTCAAGCTCTCCTCACAGCATGTGTGTGCTCTCTCTCCCTCTCTCTCTCTCCGCGGCAGTCTATTTCTCTCTCCCCGTCCATCTGTCTCTCTCTTCCCAGAATTCAGTGCTGATCTCCAGTGAATAGGCAAGGGGAAATTGAGAATGGGGAGGGCAGTAGTGCCGTAGTAATGGAATCGAGCCTCTGTATCTATTTATGGTGAAATTAACTAGTTCAGTCTGAATTGGGCCAGGGATCTGGGGAGTTGCAGGGGGAGAGGGGCGGGGGTATAATTAGGTGGGTAATTTGCCAGTTAAACGCCAGGCGATTACAGTACAATCCTGAGAAGCACTTTATCCCTCAGAGACCTGACTTACTGTCTTACTTACGCCCTGTCTTGATTGATAATGCGTGTATGTTTAGTGTGTGGTCAATTTTGTGTGGAATTATTGAGAGTAACACATCTTTAAAAAAACACAGATACTGAGGTTTCTTTAAAAAACGATGTCACATGTTTATGTCACAAATTCTTGTCCAGAGTCAAAATTCCCTTGCTTTTTTTGAACATTTCTTTTTTTAATCATTGTGGCTGTTTTTCTGTTCTATATTAATGTATTAACTATCTCTTTGTTTTTGTCTGTCTGCTCACAAGGGCTACAATGGAAATGAGTCAAAATGCTTTATTGTCATCATCTGCATATTTAGTTTGTTTCTTTTTTTATTATTTGCATATTTCTGTCCATGTTACAAATCACTGCTGCTCTCATGTTTCTGATCTCAGACTGGTCATTTAGAGACCGACAGACAGGCAGACATTGTCAGACTGACACAAGCAGTCCTTTTATGGGGTTAGGGACAGATGTATAGAGCTGGTAGAGGGCCAATGTGGGGCAGTGGTAGCACTCACCTGCTGTGTCCTTGTGCAAAATCCTCAACCTTAACGGCTTCAGTAAAACATCCAGCTTTTTATGCGGGTGATGTGAAAAGTAGTTAAGTCACTCTGAATAGGGCCCTCAGCTGAGAAAATAAAAAGTAATAAAATATGTTCTGGTGTTTTGGCAACGGTAATAACACCACCGCCAGTGAGGCATACAGCGGATTGCTGTAGAAGAGCCAGGAGAGAGTGACTGCGTTGAGGGAGGAGAGCAGAGAGGGTCAGTAGGGGTGGATGGCAGAGGAGGAGGAGGAGGAGGAGAGGAGTGGAGTTCCCCTGGGAAAGGAGCATGCCGTTGGCCATGTTTTCATTGATTTTTTTGTTTGGTTCCCCGTGTCTTTGTGTTGTACTTTGCCAGTTGTCTCTTGTTTTTGGCCTGCGTCCATTCTCAGGTGTATAATCGTGTACTTGCATGTATTACTCATGTCCTGAGCTGTGGCATTCTGTGAGTGTGTGTGTAGTCTAGGGTGTTTATGTCTACTTTATGCCTGTGCCCAAGACAGACTGTTTTTTCATGTGCGTAGGTCAAATCTGTAGGCGGTTCTGATTGGATGACTCATTTGCCAGGATACTAGCTTGGTGCTCTCTGGTTGGTGTAATGAAGGCCTTCATTGTGCCTGAGCGATGCTCTGGAACGCTGCCACACCGAGGCTTTCTTGTCTCCACACTTTGGGAACTAGGTGATGTGAGAAGGCGCCGCAGATGGCACTGTGAATGCCGCTGGTGTGTTGACAGAAATTAAACCATTGGACCCAGTATTAACAGAAGAGAGAGGGAATGAATTACATGTAGGAAAGAGTGATGGAGTGGGAAGCTGGTGTGTATGAGCTGGTTGCTAGAGGTGGAAGATCAAGAGATGTTGCTTATGTAACTGTGTGACTGTGTAGTGGCAATAAAAGGTTTTTTTTTTAATTTAAATGTGTTTGGGAGAGAGAGAGGCAGTGTGGGTGTATGGTTTGAGCTTGTGGGGGGGGTTAGGGAGAGAGAGAAACAGTGTGGGCGCGTGGTTCAAGCTGTAGGGAGACGGACAGAACATATTAGAGAGGAGAGGATGCTGGGAGTGTGGCATTTGGGTGAGAGAAAGAAAGAGAGAGAGATGCAGAGTGGGAGTGAGTGACAGAAGGAGGGATAGGGTAGGGGAGAGAGAGAGTCCAGACACCAGAGACCGGATCTTCAACATGAAATTGGCAGAATACCTAAAAATAAAAATATAATTAGTCTTTAATGCCATTTGAAGGGGTGCACAGATTCCGTGTGTGGTAAAAACTTAAAAATACTTTAATTAAAAAGGTTTTTGTCATTACATGAAAATGTGTCATTCTTCCCATGGGCTGACTGAGACCTGTCGATTTTTAAAATGGCACAGTCTCAAAGATCTAGACAAGCAGCACAGGGAGGGAGAGAAGGAGAGGAGGAAGGAGAAGGGTAGGATCATAGCAGGAGGAGTGGTGTGTGTTGACCCCTGTCTCCCCCCACAGTTGAACATGGACTCCATGGGCGTCGTTCAGCTTCAGACTGACAGTCCGAGCCACTCAGAAAGGGTCTTGGCAGCGGATCAGGCCCAGGGTCCGATTGCACTATTCTGGGAAACCCACAAAGAGCTGGAGCCCTGGCTGGACGAGACTGAGGCTCTTATCGCCAAATTACCCCCACCTGCTATCGACCTGGAGACACTGAGACATCAGCAGGATAAAATTAGGGTGAGATGGTGTGAGTGTGCTGCAGATCTGTGTGTGTGTGTGTGTGTGTGTGTGTGTGTGGTATGTGCGTGTGTGTACTGACTGCTTCTAATTTAGTTGGCTGAATGGATCGTTTCCTTTTTATTGCGAGCTGCATATAGAGCAGAGAGATGCATAACCTTTTTTTATTTCCTTCGCCCCCTTCCAAGGTCCTGAAAGAGTCCATCACAGACCACCAGTGCCATATCGACAAGCTCCTGTTGATCGGCCCCCTGCTGGTGGAGAAGAATGCCCAGGAGGGGGCGACAATGAGACAATGTTATAGCGCAGCAGAACAGCGATACCTGGCCATCAAGGAGGGGGTCAGAGGTTACAGCGCTGCATTGGATGAGGCAATCTCGCAGTCCTCACAGGTACCTGTTCACATGATCACACCTGCACTGCTGGCCACCACCCCACCTGTCTTCTAGTGAAATGAGCTTTCCCTTCCGGTACACAGAACTCTTTCGCCGACCCCCCCCCGCCAGGCCCTGGTGCCTCATGCCCCTACTCCAGCCTGCTCTCACTGTGTGCTGATACTTGGCTACTGTTGAATCACTGTAAAAATGTCCAGCTTTTCAGTTATTCACTAAGCTGGAAATGGAAAAAAATCAAAACATACATGGAAGTTGTAAGTTATAGCTTGTCAAACCTTCATTGACAGATACAGTTCTACATTGTTGTGCTGCTGGACAGGTTCATTTCACCGCACCTTCAAAACTCAGCCCCACCAGAATGAATTCACCTAGGGATTATGTACCAATTTCCTCCATGTACTGTTACATTATCTGCAGTGTGGTTTATTTGGATTTTGGTCTGTTCATCTGGGTTAATCAGTGTATTCTTCTGCAAGCACTGCGAGGGAAGGCAGTGTTCTAATTGCTCATCCTCTCAGTCATCAGCAGTCAGCCTAAAGCTTTCCGTTTGTGCTGAATGATGTTCGCCCGTGTCATCCTCTCTCCTGGCACTGTCGCTTTCTATTTTAGCACCCGGGCCTGCCACCGCGTAGCAGATGCTGTTGTCTGGTGACTGTTGCCCCCGCTGAGTGTAACTGCTCACAGAAAATGGATTTGTTCTCCTCCTCAAAATCATTTTGTAGGGGCTTTGAAGTGCAGTTAGTCCAACCCAGTGAAAACAAGCTGTTTATCTAATGGTAACAGTTCTGAAATTGCAACTACGGCAAATTTAACTGGTGTTACAGCATCGCTGTGTTGATATGGGCTATCCATTCTGGCTGAGTAGTACTATAATTTCTTGTGCTAGTGTTAGTGGTGCTTTCCCTGTGTTGCTATTTAGGTTTACTTCCCTGGCCAATTTGTTCCTGTCAAATTTCAGGAACCAATTCTGGTGATGGATTTTTGTCCCAGAAGGGAATGTCTCGTATTGTCCTGCTCAGAGCACTCTTGCATCTGGTCGTGACCTTCCACTGGCTGTGACATTTTAACAAAGTGCATCTAATAAAGTGGCATGAAAGACAGACAGACACGACGTTCGACCACATTCAAACACGAGTCAGACACAAACAGAGAGCGCGTACAAGCTTTGATATATAAGGGCAATGCAGGATATCCTACAGTAAGACAACATACAAAACAACTTACCTAACAGAAAAGGTACAACATCATCTATTCATGCTGGGGGAGAAGGGCTGAGCTACAGTCTCTGAAGTGGGTTGTCAGTCTGTGATGGGAGATGGCCAACCAACTCCGCTGTCCTGGCAGCTATGGGAAGCTCATTCAACCAAACTGGACAAAAAGGGTGCATCCGGAATGGGCAACTTTAAAGGGAAGTCAGGCATCTTTATATTGCAGAATGGAGTGACCTGGCTGGTGTATAGTGTCTGCAGAGCAGAGACAATTGACCAGTATGTGGGTTCTGATGATGGATTGAAGATAAACAGGAGCCATCCCACTCTCCCTCTCCCTCTGGTAGCCTAACACCAGCGTTCTGAGATGGATGTGAGCTGTTACCGGTAGCCAGAGGATCTGGGAACATTGTGAACCAGCCAAACAGTAGGACTCTGGATGAGTTGCAGGGATTTGAGCATACAAGCAGAGCAGACAAGAAGGAGGGAGTTGCAGGAGTCTGGGTGGGAGAGGACCAGGGCCTGGATGAGGAGCTTTGTTGAGTATGTAGTGGGAAAGGGGCAGATTCTTTTTTACAGGAAAACCCTACAGGCCCTACTGACCATCACTTCATGGTCTGTGAAGGTCAGTCATCTGTCAAGTGTCACCCTAAGGATCTTGGGTGTCTGACTGTCAGGTACTGGAAGGGAGGGGGAGCAGGTCAGTCATGGGCAAGTAGAGTTTCAGGTGATGATTAGACATCCATGATGAGACATCAGCAAGGCAAGATGAGATGTGTGATGACAGGTGTATCAGATGGGGGAAAAGTGTGGATTAGTTGGGTGTCATCAGCATAATAGTGATGTGAGAAACCACAGGAGGAAATAACAGAGGCAAGTGATAGCGCGTACCGTGTCAACAGAAGGGGATTGAGTACAAAGACATGGGGAACTCCCACCGAGAAGCTGTGAGGGCTTCATATAGCCACTCTCACCCACAGAAGGAAGAGGAGATTCAGCTAAGAACAGTGTACCTGAGCTGCGGGGGTAGACATAAGAACATGATGGTTTACTCTGTCAAGGAGGTCTACATTACAGCAGGCAGCTCTTGCAGTATAAAGAGTATCTGTGACATAGAGAAGAGCCATTTCAGTAGAGCGGCCAGCCTTGAAGCCAGACTGGTTGGGGTCTTGCAGGTCATTCTGTGTGACAACAAGAGACAATTGATTAAAAACAGCATGTTCTGTGGTTTTGAAAAATAAAGGGAGAGGGGACACAGAGGGGTAAATCTGTTCAGAAGAAAAATCCAGCATCCATCAGCTGTTATTGTCTGTTGGAATGAGCTGAGACTGACGGCGTGACTGACTGTCTTCAGGCCCACTAGGGCCTCTGCCAGCTGTCCCGCTCACACTTTACGGTTTATGGTATGACAGGCCTTTGCAGTTACCATGGTGACCCCACTTCCCTTCACCTGGCCAGGAAGGCCCCTCCCACACACAGGGACTGGGACAGGGAGGCCGAGTTTGGAAGGTGTGGTTTTAATACGGAAGTCGATGAGTCATGGGAATCATCAATAAGACAGCCATCAAACGATGCTCTCGGTGCCAGTCACAGACAGGTGGCAGAAAGAGGAACGTGCTCAACGGTATCTGCTCAGACCCTGTGGATGAAAATGTGAGACTGAACATTTCACACCTAAGGTGTGAATGGAAAGCCGTCATTCTGAAATTCTGAAATCTGTATCACGCACCTGCTGTAGCTGTACATGCAGGGAATCCAGCCCGCATTAATCCAACAAGCAAGCTGCCTTAGTCCTCCATTCTCTCTCTTATTTTTCTGGATGTTCTGTAGGGCTTTGGTGTCTGTCTGTTTGGTCATTAAATTCGTCAGCCAAAAAAAAAACAAACACAACATGCATTTGTTGCATATTCAGCAAGACCACTGTCTTAGCTAAGGGGAGGCTAAATTGTTTTGTGGTACTTTCAAAGCTTTTCATGTAGTTTTCAGAATTTTAAGCCCTTAGGAAAGGAAAATAGGATATAAAAACTACTGAGGGTCTCTTCTTGTTTAAGCTCATTCTACACCAAATTACCTTGTAATATTCTAGCATTCTAGGAAGCACAAACACGCCAACGTTCAAGTAGACATGCAGACATGAATACATTACATGCTGACCTATCCCAGTCCAGTGACTTTCCTCTCTCTGTGTTTTACATCTTTCTCATCTGCAGTTCCATGATAAGATGGACCCTCTGTTGGAAACACTTGAGAGGGCAGTGCAGCGACTGAGACAGCGCCCCCCGGTGGCAGTGGAGGTGGAGAAGATCCGGGAGCAGCTGGCGGTGCACCGGGCAGCAGGGCAGGAGCTGGATAAGCTGTTGCCGTCCTACAACGCCCTGTGCTCCCAGGGCGAAGACCCGACCGCCCACATACCCCACACCGACCCCGCTGACCCCGCTGCTCAGGGTGCGGGCCCCGCTCTGTTTTAACCCTTTATTTACCTTGCGTATTATTATTATTGTCAGAATATGCTTTCAACCTCATCATTATAAAGACACTGAGCAGAAGGCGCTCTTAGTGAGTCATCGTGGACAGTGGTGATTTGCTCTGTGTTTGGGTGGCAGTGTGGTGTTTTGGTAAGGAGTGGGGTTTGTAACCAAAGAGGCTGCGGGTTTGATTCCCTGCAGGGGCACTGCTGCTGTACCCTTGGGCAAGGTATTCAACCCACAGTTGCCTTTGTGAATATCCAACTGTATAAATGAATAACGTGTAAAAATTGTAATGAATGTAAGTCGCTCTGGATAAAAGTGTCTGCTAAATGTAATGTTTGTGAGTGATGCGGATGCCAGATCTTGTCCATGTGTTCGCACAGTACTGCGCAGTCCTGACTGATCCTCTGCATATTTCTGCGCAGTGAAGGCCTGTGTGTGCACGCGTGTTTCCCTGCAGTGGTGCGCTCCCAGCTGCGGCGTCTGCGCTCTCTGTGGGAGGAGATCCGGCAGCGCGCACAGGAACGCGAGGCGAAGCTGCTGGAGGTTCTGGATCTGGCCGGGAAGTTCTGGGCTGACTCAGAGGCGCTACTGGGCACGCTCAGAGACGCCCAGGACGTCGCGAGGGGCCTGGGGGAACCGGCGGTCAACCCTGCCCTCATCAAACAGCAGATGGAGACGACCAAGGCAGGCACACCGAGGGAGGGGGCGGGGGGACCGACCCTGTATGTGTGTCCGAGAGACAGAGAGAGAAACTGCCTCAAACGACAATCAAAAATCTCAGTGTGCTCTCTCCTTTTTAGCTGTCGCCTTGTGTCTTCACTTCAGTGTTTCAGTATTAGCGTGTGTGTGAGAAGTGACTCTCTCTCCCCCTCAGGCTTTTAGGGCAGACATGGACAGGCTGTCGGAGCAGCTGGAGGGATTGCGTAAACTGGGAGACGACCTTGTCTCTGCCTGCGGAGACTCGGAAAAACCGGTCATCAAGAAGACCATCGATGAGGTGAGAGGAAAGAGAAAGAAAGGCAGGGAGACCAAGGGTGAGTGAGGGAGGCAGACAGAGGGATAGGAGGAATAGTGAGAGAAGGGGGACAAGAAAGAGAAGGAGCACTGAAAAGGCAGAAGGGACTTGCAATTAAAGTGATATGGCAAAGCAAACAGTACATGTAGGCTATGTCCTATCTGCAGTGTTTACTCCCTTCTTCTCCTCACCTCTGATTACAGTGTAGCCTTTGTGTAATGCTTTACTGATGTCACCGAGTCCATCTTGGTTGAATAAGGAGATTAGAGTGGGCTTGGAGAGAGAAAAACACAATTTGGAAGCAGTTCCCTGTATGTCTGCTCTCACTTTCATCTTAAGGAAGCATCTTTATTACAGATCTGTTTATATCATCAGGAAGTGTCTTAATCACAGCATTGTTTACCTCATCAGAAAGCTTTTTGATCACAGAGCTTATTGAAAACATATAAGGATGGCTGCATTAAGGGCCTTTAATGTTGGGTATAACTAGCTAGCATGTTGTAACATATATCTTTGATTGATTTACGCCATTAGAAAATATTTCTGAAATTCCAGGTGATTTTAACTGAAGCTGTATGTTTTTCATGTTGGCTCTAGTATCTAACATTTTGCCTGTCTGTCTCTTCATCCCTCCATCCACCTGTCTTCGTACTCTAACTAGGAATATGCATATGAAATGTTCATGTGTTTCAGTACCTGTTTAATCTGGCCTTTAATTTGAGATGTATTGTGGAAAAGACTTGAACGATTCATTTAAAACCATTCCACTGTGCAAAGACCATACATCAGACACGTGTTCAATTAACAATGTGGAATTGCTGTAAAAATATTGTTATTACACCTAGCTACACACATATGCTTCTCTGACATTGTTGAATAGCTACTCTACCATATGCTTCCAATCCATCCAATCCAGAATTGGAGGAATTTCCTAAATTGATTTAAATTTGCAGTTATCTGTGCAATTTCAGATAGGAGCCTTCTATTGATAAAGTGAACATTCTCTTCAGGCTGGATCTGGGAGAAAAAACACTGAGGGTCAAAGGACAGATGATTGCAACACACTATATTACATTACATTATTGTAATTTTAGTAGACCCTCCAATCCAGAGCAATTTACATAGCTCATGTTTTCACATATTATCAATTTATACAGCTGGCTATTTACCGAGGCAATTGTGGGTTAAGCACCCTGCCAAAGGGTACAGCAGCAGTGCCCCAGCCAGGAATCAAACCAGCAACCTTGCTCCTTTACCACTATGCTACACTACCCCACACAGCCTCAGAATGGTGACAGTTTTACTTTCAACATTAAAAATGAGTGGAAATGAGATGAAGGGAACATTAATAATGAACCAGGACCCAGCCCTGCATTCTGCCACAGAGATAAGCCACTTTTTCTCATCTTTCTGATCTTTCTGTCTCGTCTCTGGTCTTCCGTCCTCCAGATGCAGGCTGCCTGGGAGAGCCTAAGCAAGATGTGGGGCGATAGGATGGAGAAACTCGAGGAAGCGATGACGGTCTCCGTGCAGTACCAGGATGCGCTGCAGGTCAGTCTCCCAGCATGCATTGCTGTAACACACTGCCTCGCTCTCTCTGTCTCCGGCACGCTGACGAGCCCGGGGTAAGTGCGAATGATTGACACGTCACATGACAGCCCTCTCTCTCTCTCTCTCTCTATCCTGCCGTGTGGTTGACCGGTCCCCCTGTGTCTGTGTTCTGTAGGGTATGTTTGACTACCTAGATAGCGCTGTGATGGAACTGAGGGACACGCCCACCGTGGGGGCGGAGCTCTGCACTGTCAGACAGCAGATCGAGGAGCTCAAGGTTCAAATCTTCCCTCTGCCACTATTAATGATGTGTTAATTTTATTGTTGATGATGTGGTGTACAGTATTGCTGTTAGTGTCAATGATATGGAGTACAGAATTACTCTAGTGACCTGTTTGTGTTAAGAATATGGTGTGAAGCATTAATGACGTGATAATGATGATGATATGCTGTACAGTATTAGCGGTAGGTTAATGACAGGGGTACAGTATTAATGACGTGCTAATGTAAATTTTAAGGATGTGGAGTACAATAATAATGTGTTTATGTTAGTGTTATTCATGTGGTGTGAAGTACTAATGACACAGTAAATATACTGGTACAGTATTATTGACGTGTTAATGTTAGTATTAGTGACGTGGTGTGCAATATTAACAATGTTGTAGTTTTATGTGGACAGTATTAATGATTGCTTAATTTTAGTGTTAATGTTGTGGTGTGCAGTATTAATGACGTAGTAATGGTGTGGGGACAGTATTAATGATGTGTTAATGTTAGTGTTAATGAATTGGTGTGCAGTATTAACGATATGTTAATGACATGGGTACAGTAGCAATGGCATCTCAATGTTAGAGATCATGGTATAGGGTACAGTATTAATTATGTGTTAATGTTAATGGCACGGTGTGCAGTATTAAAGATCTGTTAATGATAGCGTTAATGTTATAGGGTACAGTATCAATGATGTGATAGTGTTAGTCATATGGTGTGTTAAGTGTATAGTGCTAATGTTAGTTTAGTTTACATTGCAGCACTACAGGCTAGACAGACTCTTCAGTTTTTGTGTATGTATCTTTTTGTGTTTTTTGATGTGTGTGTGCGTGCTTGTGTGTATGAGTGGTGTATATGTGTGTGAGTGTGTTAGTGGTGTGTATGTGTGTGTGTGCTGTGTGCATGGCTTATGTGTCTAAGTGTGTATGGTGGAAGTGGGTGTGTGTGAATGTGAGAGTGTTTCTGTGCTTTCAGCTGTTCTCTCTTTTTGTGTGTGCTCCCAGCTGTACAAAGCAGCGATGTGCCAGCAGCAGGTGGACATGGAGAATGTCCGCCACAAGGGGGAGCTGCTGCTGAGGAGAGTATTAGACCAGACGGAACGGGACCGAATCCAGAACCCCCTCAATGAGCTCACACACCTGTGGGAGAACCTGGGGGACCAGGTCACTCACAGACAGGTTAATAAACACTTGCACATACACACATACATAGCAGGTACACTATGATGCTTAATTACTCAATAGGCAATTACTTAATTGCTCAATAGTTTGGTATTCGCTACACTGCACCTATATGGTTTTTACTACTCTTGTGACCTGGACTTACACACAGTGTCCTGTAATGATGACCTAAGTTGCTCTGGATTAGTGCATCTTCAAAACAAATAAACAATACTTGCAAATGCACACCAGCACACCCTTACATATACCTGCAAATACAGATGTGTAAATGAATGTCTATATAGTGTGTATATACAGGTGAGTAATCCCCATTACACTCATCCCTTGCTCTCCTCTCTTTTGCCTGTCCTTCCCTCTGTCTTTCCCAGCACCAGCTGGAGGCTGCACTCCTTTGCCTTGGTCAGTTCCAGCAGGCCTTGCTGGAGGTGGAGTCTTGGCTCAGCCAAACCCATGTCAAGCTGGACACCTTACAGCCAATCAGCTGTGACCCCAAAGCCATTGAGATGGAGCTGGCCAGCCACCAAGTAGGTCCCACCCTTTCCTGACTCACATAACATGACTCACGCTTGAAGGATATGACATTATATGTTTTTGTAACAATAATAGAAGTTTGCGTTCAGGCACTAGTTGTGCTGTTCAGAAACATGTTTGTATCTTAGAGACGTTATAAGATGATATATCCAGTCCTCTAATTCCCTCTATTTATCCTCCCTCCTTGCTCCCCCAGGTCCTGCGGAATGAAGTGTTTTCCCACCGTTCCACCATGGAGGCCATAAACTGCACAGGCTCTGAGCTCCTGGAGTCCAGCCCAGGAGAGGAGGCCAGCCACTTGCGAGACCAGCTGGACAAGATGAATCAAAGCTGGGAGAGCCTGCTACTCAAGACCCTGGACCGTCAGAACATGCTAGAGGCCGCACTTCAGCAGGTACAGAGAGTGATGAAGGAGAGTGGATCAGAGATCAGTGTTACATTTAGAAAAGCTGGCAGGGCGGAGGAGGATCCAAGAAGCAGTGGTCATGGAGATTCAGCATGGAGGTGACGAGGTGACATGTCGTCCATAGAGATTTGTGTGTTTCTTTAGGCACAGGGTTTCTATAGCGAGCTGGAGGACTGTCTGCAGTGGCTCAGGTGCACAGAGAGACAGCTGTCAGCAACCAAACCAACTGGGGGGCTGCCTGAAACCGCACGGGAGCAACTACAGCAGCACATGGTAACAAACAGTGTACCGACCTCACTCTGTACCTCATACACACACCTCACACAGTATATATCTCATACACACCTCACACAGTATATACCCACCTAACACAGTGTATACGTCATACACACCTCACACAGCACATATCTTATACACACACCTCACAGATTATTTACCTCATACATGCATTTCACACAGTATGTATGCAAAATACAGTATACACACACCCTACACAGTATGCCTCCTGTGTATGCACCTCATACAGGATATAACAAAGTGTACATTACATTTAAACACCTTATGTATCAACTGAAGGAACACATGATAATATACAACATACCCACACCACATTCAGTATGCCCCCCATATACACCCAGTATACATCTCGCATACACTCTCCAGAGAGTATACACCTTTTATATACACCACATGCATACAATATATATCACATGTACAGCTCAGATACACACAAACATCCCATATTTCATGACTCATTTTAACTGGGTTCTTATTTTGTCTACATCTAAGCCCTCCAGGTTCTGTCACTATATATAACTCCTTGATTGAGCAGTCGTGAAGAATTTCCCCGTTGTTTTCATTTTCATGGTATCAATCTCACCTAATTACTAGAACCTTGTCTTTTACACTCCAGGGTTTTTTTCACATGCCATTGAAACAGCCTTATGATGGAGTCTCTGGGGCAGATAATAGCCAAATAATCAATTTAAGTACTGCCACACCATCAAGCCATCTCCAAATGAGCAGGAAAAAGGGGAAAATCATTTTCAGAAGCACTGACTCATGAATGTACATGATATTCTCATTTCATAAAGGAAATTTCAGAAAAGCTGCTGTAGAGTTACAGTTTATAATGCTGTCATTCACTCTGTTTGCTCGGTGATTGCAGTGGATGTACTGTACTGTGCTCAGAGAATTTTTAAAGAGTAAATTTCCTGTAAAACTTTCCTCTTCAATCCAAGCAGTTGAAAAATGCCCATTGTAGATTAAAGATTAAAAATATTATTAACTATACAAATCTGATATCAGAAAAGTATATACAAAAGAATATATAACGTGAATGAAATGTAAGAATAAGATCTGATTCTCTTCAACTGATCTTTCAGTTTTTCTGTGTCTCTCCATATCTCTTTCTTTCTCACTCCCCCACACCTCTCTCACTCTCTCCCCCTCTCTCTCTCAATTCAGTTCAATTCAGTGGTGCTTTATTGGCAGGAAAAACAAACGCAGTGTTGCCAAAGCAATAATGTAAACAATAATGTAAACGCAATCTAAATACAACCACACAGAGTTAAAGAAAACAAATATACATAAGTTAAACCGATAAAGAACAAACAATAATTAGTTAACCAATTAATCAATTAATCTATGGATTATGTGTAACATTACGTTATAAATACATTAATTAATATGTGCACACGTGTGTCTCTCCCTCTCGCTTCCCTCTGTCTGTCTGTGCAGGAGCTTCAGAGCCAGCTGGAGCAGCGGGAGGAGCAGTTCCGCCGGCTGCTGGAGCGGGGGCGGGCCATGCTGCTGTCCCAGGGCGGGGCGGAGGACAGGGCGGGGGCGGCCCAGACCCAGCAGAACCTGGCACTGCTGCAGAGGATGTGGACAAGCCTCAGTGCCAAGATGGATGAGAGGAGGGTGAGTAAACGGGGCGAGACTCCGCACTCCTGTCTGTCCCGCTCTGTTTCTCATGGCTTACCTCTCTCTTTTGCCTTTCTCCCTATTCTCTCCTCTGTACCCTGAACTGGAGGCGTCTGACCCTTGGTCTGTGGCCTGCTGTCTCGGCAGCTTGCTTAGGACTGTTGCTCCCTCTGCCAGTGATGCAGGCATCCAGTGTCTGTTTTTCTCTCTCCCTCTCTCTCACTCGCTCTCTTCCTCTGCCCCCTTCCCCCTGCTCCCTCTCTCTCCAAGGTGAAGCTTGAGGAGGCAGTCGCCCTGGCGACAGGTTTCCAGGGCTCCCTGCAGGTGTGTGTCAACTGGCTGATCCAGGCGGAGCAGACTCTCAACATGGCCCCGCCCCCCAGCCTGATCCTGGAGACGGTGCAGCTCCAGATCGAACAGCACAAGGTGACAGGGGGGTATCAGAGGAAGAAGGGGGGGAGGAAGGGTGATGGGGGAGATGACAAGGAGTGGGGGATTGGCACATTTTAGTTCAGTACAGCACTTAAATGTGGCCTTTTTGTATTGTACTTGAGGATAGTGCTGCACTTGCTAGAATTATTGTAGCACTTGTAGTCTGTATTTTTAGCATGGTACCGGCTGTTGTAGCTCTATATGACATTAATTTGACCTTCAACATTTTCTGTATGTACTGGTGTTCATGTGGGTTTATTTTGTGTGCTTGGTGTACCTTTGCTCTTTAAGTTGCTCTGGAGAGTTTTCCAATTGAATAAATGGAGGCTGAGTGATATTTATTTTAATCATAATCAAAAAAACTATTTAACTTCATTCTGAAATTCATTCCAATGTGTTTGCGCAACCCCCCGCTCCCTGCTCTCTCTAATTCTGTCTCTCTCTTTATACACCAGATGTCTCACAACGCCCCCCACCACACTCTTTTAATTTGATCTCTCTCTCTCCCTGTACTGTATGCCAGATGTCTCATTAGTCTGGTCTCAGAGGTATATTTATTTCAAATTAATTTAAAAAATGAATTTGGATCAGGAAAACATTAAGCCAACAGAGCACTGATGGGGGTCACGCTTTATTTGGATCTTAATAGTTTAGATAGATGGATGGCTGTTTGGGTGATCCCCGCTCTGCCTCTCCCTGCCCGTGCAGAGGTGATGATGTCACTCCGTCTCTCCCTCTGTGCAGGAGTTTGTGAACGAGGTTCACTCCCACAGGGAGCAGGTTCTGCTCCTGGAGAAAGTTGGGTCCCAGCTGCGCTCTGCCAGCCTGGAACAGGACGAGGTTCTGATCAGCAACCTGCTGCTGCGAGTCCACGCCCGCTGGCACCAGCTGGCCAAGAGCTCCATGGAGCGGGAGCAGCACCTGGAGGAGGCTCACAAGACTGCACAACAGGTACTGACCCGGGGACAGAGGCACTGGCCCACGAAGAGACAGAGGTACTGATCCAGGGGACGGAGGCACTGACCCAGGGAGAGACCCAAAAGGAGGGGAGACTCTAATTCCCCCTATCAGTTATACAGTCCTCCTTTTTTTTCTACAGCAGAATCCATACAACAAATTCATTTTAAATGTGTACTATAGCGAATATTGTTTATTATACACATTTACTATCAGAAAAGTATACAATGAAGAGTATAGAACTGACTATATGTGAATTCTTCTCTTTCACTCTCCCTTATTTCTCTCTCTGTGCCTCTTCCACCTGCTTCCCTTTCTTTATCTCTCTCTCTTTCTCTTGGGTTTTCTCTCTCTCTCTTTCAGTTCGATGAAGCATTTGGAGAGCTATGGGCCTGGCTGGAGGAAACAGAAAGGCAGCTGGACTTAGAGCTGAATATTTCTGATGAGCCAGACAAGGTTAACCAAGAGCTGGCCAAGCAACAGGTGATGGTGCCTCACTGCTGTTTACATGTGAATGGCAACACTAGCGTGTAGACATCACCTCTCCCATTTCACTCTAGGCATGCTTTTTAAAACCAGCGCTAAACTGGCTCCCAGTGCCTGCAGTGCCCACCATCCGTCACTAGGTGTCCCTCACACTCCTCTCCTCTCTGCAGGACCTCCGGAAGGCTCTGTGCTCCAAGCAGCCGTTGTACTACTCCACAATCCGGTCCGGCAGCTCCATAAGGAACAAGGCCACCCTGCCCACTGACACGCAGAAACTGGACACCCTTCTGGGGGAGGTCCGAGACAAGTGGGACCGGGTGTGTGTGAAGAGCATGGAGAGGTGAGGAGAGAGTGGGTCTGTGTGTGTTTGTGTGTTTGACCTGTGACCTTAGAATATGTTTCTGTGTGTGTGTGTGTGTGTGTGTGTGTGTGTGTGTGTGTGTGTGTGTGTGAGAGTGTGTAAGTGGGTGTGACCATGTATATGCTTCTGTGTGTGTATGCCTGTGTCTGT